>CAUYSK010010546.1:0-63574 GCA_963575035.1 Avahi laniger
GAGGGAGGAGGGGACGGGTATATGTGTACACAAAGAGTGCAATGTGCACCATGCAATGGGATGGACATATTTGAAACCTGGACTGAGGGGGGGAGGGGGGGCAAGGGCAACACACGTAACCTAAACATCTGTACCCTCATATTATGCTGAAATAATAAAAAAAAAAAACAGATGAATGGGTAAATAAAATATGGTACATATACACAATGGAATATTATTCAGCCATAAAAAAGAATTAAATACTGTCATTTGCAACAACATGAGTGGAACTGGAGGACATTATGTTAAATGAAATAAGCCGGGCACAGAAAGACAAATATATCATGTTCTTACTCATTTGTGGGAGCTTAAAAAAAAAAAATTGAACTCATGGAGATAGAGAGTAGATTGATGTTGTCAGAGGCTGGGAAAGATAATGGGGAGAGGGGGATAAAGTGAGGATGGTTAATGGGTTCAGAAATACAGTTAGATGGAATGAATGAGTTCCAGTGTTCAGTAGCACAATAGGGCAACTATAGTTAACAATAATCTATTGCCTATTTTAAAATAACTGAAAGAGTGGATTTGAAATGTTCCTGAAACAAAGAAATGATAAATGCTTGAGGTGATGGATACCCCAATTATCCTGATTTGATCATTACACATTGTACACCTATATGAAAACATCACAGGTGCCCTATAAATATGTACAACCATTATCTATCCATAATGATCAAAAATTAAAAAATTACTTGTATCTCTTTAAGGCATCTCCATATTTCTTTCCACAGAGGTTGCACTAGTTTGCAGTCCCACCAGCAGTTGGCATCTCTCTGAATCCATGCCAACATTTAAAACAAAACATAACAAAACAAAAAACTAAATAGTTTTTTATACTTATTAAATTAGAAAAAATAAATTTAAATAATTTCTATACTGTATTCATTCATTAAGTCAATTTGACTGTGTGTAATGAGCAAGGACAAAAATAGAGCAGATGAGATTAAAAAGTAACTGGGAAAAGGGGCAAATCAGATTTTGGTATTCACCTTGAAGTGGAATAATCTTCAGTATGGAAAGGAGAATGTAATTTAGGCAAAAGATTCTGGTGACTTGGACCAGGTGGTTGAGTGAAGTGTTGAGACTGGTTAGCTTATGCCTGTATGTTAGGTGGTCAGGACAACAAGACAGATGTAAGGGTGGAAATAAACAGGAGTCAAGAGTGACTATAAGATTATTGCCTGGAGAGCTGTAAATACATGTCGACATTTACTAGGGAAGGGACTGGGGATGAGGGGGAGCAAATCTGGGCCAAAGTAAAAATCTTTTGACCTAGACATGTTAAATTTGAAACATATATTACACGGCTAAATTAATCAAGAATGAAAAAGAATTAATTATGATACACTAGTTAGAATTAGTAACATGTTTTTCAGAAGCAAACAGATTTTTAATATTTTATCTACAAAATGTTCAAATTAATAGTCTACCTCAAAATATACTTTTTGAAAAGCATATTTTTAAATATGCTTTTAGAATTGACACCCATATACACACAAACACAGACACAAAAGAGCACATGTCAGATCTCTATGCTTATAAAACATATAAGACTATTTAAATCAAGTGCTTTCCAAAACTCAATTTCTAATTCGCTAATGTAGAATTTTGCTGTATCACGGACATAGAAGGAATCTGGACAACAATTCTAACGACCCGAAAAGTAAATGCAAGAGAGTATCTCTAAGAGACTTGTCACCTTGTAGAAAATCAAGTGTGAAATAATAGACACTGAAAATAATTTATGTGATGCCAAACCCAAAGGAATTTATTTAGCCAGCTAGTTTTACTGGATTCCGAAGCTACCAATGGATGTAAATTCAATAAGTGATTTGAGTCATTAATGCCTTTGTGGGTTTTCAGCATTTTGCAAAACTCTTAAGGAATGCTGTGGGAATAAGAAATCTGACAAACTTACTCAGTAATTTTGTTATAAAATAATTGCAACAAAAAGTGATGCAAATTTTATTACATTTTTAGCCTCACAACCAATCTATGGAGTAGATATTATCTCTAATGTGATGTATCAGAAGGGAAAGTTTTGTTTTATGTGTTACACATGGTAGAGTGAAGCTGGTTTAATATAAAAGCAAGGGCCCCTTCCTAACACTAAGATGCTTCACAAATACAGGGGAAAGATGCAAATGAAAAACTTATATAAAAAATGTTTTACAACTACAGTGAGGTGTTGTTTCATCATACAAAAACAAATATTAAAAATAAACAAGATATCCTATGCTGTGTTCAATACATGTGTTTTTCCATTATGAATTATACAACACCCAAAATATCTGTTTCATAAAAGATGCAAAACAAAGTTTCTTTGAATTAGAGAAGTTTTCACAGGCCTACTCTCCACTATACAAAGAAGATGGATTATTTTTATCCCAAGAACTGGTATATTTTAGTCATCGTATATAACTTCCTCTGTATGACTGCCTTGACGTACCTTCCAGAAAAAAACTCTTTTCATTTGTTCTGTATTTTTTTCACACACTATCTAAGCCACACATCCGTATATTCTCTTTTAGCACTTCTGAATTTGCTGATGTTGATTCATTTTTAAAGTTAATTTTATAGAAATTTTCATTAAAATGCATGTAGGTTATTTGTAGATAAATTAGAAAATAAGAAAAATGGTTACAATTTTATAACAGAAAAATAAACTACTTTTTACCCATTGTTGAGTAACTATTCTTACATCTTCAGTTCTAATTACATCTTGCATTCATTCATTCTTTAAATGTTTATTGAATTGTCTATTTCAGGCACTGTTCTAGTCTCTGAGGACGAAGCAGTGCAAAATCCCTGCTTTTGAAGAGCTATATTCCATTTGGAGAAGGCAAGCTAAAAATTCTAAGTGAATAGAAAGATGAAACTTAGTGGAAAGTTAAAGCAAAGAAAGAATGAAGAAAAGTAAAGCAAAGAAAGAATGTCAAGAGTGCTGGCAAGGTGGGAGGGCTGCAAGTTGCAACAGTGGTGAGAAAAGACCTCACTGAGAAGATAACAGGACAAAACTGAGAGAGTAAGGGAGGTCTGTGGTTATCAGGGCAAAATAAATACCAAGTGATAATAAGTCTATTACGTGTCTCATAGGGTTGTCAGAGTAACTGGAGACGGAGCCAGAGAGAAAGTGGCTGGGATGAGCTCAGAGATGTTAAGAAGTGGAATCTTTTAAACCATTTCATACTCCTTGACTTTGACTCTGAATATCTTGGGACCCATTGGAGAGTTATGAACAGACATATGTTTACACAATCACTCTGGCTCCTTTTATGAAAATAAATCAAAGATAACTAGAGCAAAAGCAGGGCAGCAGTTAAGAGGTTTTTGTAACTATCCAGGCATGTCAGTGAAGGCAGAGTTTATTAAACATTTATTACTCAAGATCTTACAGTTTAAAAAATTTCTATTGAAGTTAAAAATTCTTGATTTTAAATACCAGCTAAATCTTCAAGACTTAGGATGAATAAATAGCAGCCTCATTGCCTCCCTCTTACACACATTGCACAGAGGCAACCACTTCCAAGTCTTTAAAATTGTCCCCATCCAGCTATATGTTGTTCCTTATTCCTAAATAACATGTTTCTTATGCAAACACTTTTCTTCTTGGTTTTCGATACTATCTTTTGTAATCATACCATGGAAAATGAAGATTTAGCCTTCTTACTTCCCCTCCCTAAAGACAGACAAAACACACACATGCCCATTAACATATGTCCCATTAGCCTATCCTATTAATATAGTCATATTTGGCTAGACCAATAGTAATCATTTCATCGTTGTGATTCTATAATAATTATTTTCTGCTCAGACATATAATGCACTACCATTTTATTTCTTTCCATTTCTTGTACACTTTTTGTCTTCTCAAAGTTAATAATTTTCTAATACATTTATGTTTAGTTTCTTTTTGGACCTATCAATCATTTATTCCCAAAATCTATATAGAAATATAAAACTTTTATTTTCTTATTTCTTGAATTATTAGATCATTCCTCTAATTTCTGAGTCTTTCTGGGCTTCTATAATACTAGCTTACGTTTCTGCACCTTATAGTCTGATAGGTTAGTAATTACTCATCGGTCTGTGTTCCAGTTTCTTATCTCCAATATTTTCTGTCTTAGTAATTTTTAATTTTCTTTTCTAATATCTCCAGTGTTATTAATGGAATCTGGAGAAGGAAGTATAGTGATGGCAGATAATCAGTTGAATATATTTAACTGGCCATAATTTCACTTAACCATATGAGTATTTTTCTCTATCAACATGTACTCTAGTATGTTACTCTCAGATGGCATTTAATAGTTCACTGTCATAAACATGGCAAGAATAAACTTTCTGGAAAAACAAATTATGTATGCATGTACACACACAAATGTATATGCATACACAAATAGTTTTAAGTACTTAGAAATGTCTTTTGAGTTTCCATACTGTGATGGCTAATTTCATGTGTCAACTTGACTGGGTGAAAGGATGCCCAGATAGCTGATAAATATTCTTTCTGGGTGTGTCTGTGAGAATGTTTCTGGAAAAGATGAGTATTTGAATTCATAGACTGAGTAGAGAAGATTCACTCTCACCACAATGCGTGGGCATCATGCCATTCACTGAGAGCCCAGATAGAACAAAAAGACAGAGGCAGGGCAAAGAAGGACATTCACCTCTTTCTGACCTTGGACCTAGGAACTCTAGTTCTCTAACCTTTGGACTCAGACTGAATTACTCCCACCAGCTTGCAGATGCAAATCATGGAGAACTTCTCAGCCTCCATAATTATGTCAGCCAATTCCTGTAACAAATTTCCTCTTATGTATATTTAAATACATATCCTATTGGTTTTGTTTCACTAAAGAATCCTGATTAATACAACTATTAAATGAGATTTCACAGAACATATTCAAAAAGTGAGTTAAAGCATATAACACTATACAATTTCTGTATAACAATCATTTTTCTCTAAATACTATGAAAATGTATTATTAATATAAAATATTAACACCATTTTTTCTGCTTTATTGAGATATACTTGACAAACAAAATTTGTATATATTTAAGTTATAAAAAATGATGTTTTGATACACATTTACATTGTGAAATAATTATCACAATATAATCAGGCTAAACAACATATCCATCAGCTCATATACCTTTCTCTCTTTTTTTGGTGGTAATAATACTAAGATCAACTTTCCTAGCAAATTTCAAGTATATAATACATTATTATTAACTATAGTCCCCATGCTGTACATTAAGATCTTCAAAAACTTTTCTTCTTATAGCAGAAAATATATGCCCTTTGAGCAATATCTCCCCATTTCCCCTTCCCCAACAACTGGTAACCACCCTTCTACTCTGTTTCTGTGTTCAGCTATTTTAGATTCCACACATAAGTGAGAGCACACAGTTATTAGTCTTTCTGTGTCTGGTTTATTTTACTGAGCGTAATGTCCTTCAGGTTCATCCATGTTTTTGCAAATGGCAGGAATTTCTTCTTTTTTTAAAGGTGAATGATTCTTTTTATGTGTGTGTGTGTGTATACATATATATTTTATATTATATATATATATATACACACATTACATTTTCTTTATTCATATGTCAATGAGCAGTTAGATTGTTTCTGTATTTTACTGCTGGGAATAATGCTGCAATAAATATGGGGGTGGTACAGATATTCCTTTGAGATACTGATTTTATTTCTCTTAGATATATACCCCAAAATGGGATTGCTGGATCATATGATAGTTTTATTTTTAATTTTTGAGGAAACTCCATACTGGTTTCCATAATGGCTGTATTAATTTACAGTCCTACCAACAATGTACAAAGGTTCCCTTTTCTCCACATTTTTGCCAGCACTTAGTATTTTTTGCCATTTTGATGATAGCTATTTTAACAGGTATGAAGTGATGACCGCACATGATTTTGGTTTGCATTTTCCTAGTGATTAATCAGGTCCTTAGCCCAATTTTTAATGAGGTTACTTGTTTTTTTTAACTAGTGAGTTATTTCAGTCCCTTATGTATTTTGGATATTAATCTCTTATCATCTACTAACACATTTTAAAATTATTGTGGAGTAATACCAAAAAAGATTCATCATTATTTAAGATTTTAGTTTTTCTACTATTTGAATACCTATAAAAATCTTGGTATGAAGGGCCTTGTATACATATTTAGCAAGTGTGTCCAATTATTGCTTTATGACAAATTCATATAAATGAGAATGTTGGTATACAAACTAAGTACATTTTAATTATCAGTATATGGAGCCAAATTGCCCTCCAGGAAGATTATATCAATTTAAAGACCCAAAGGTACCACTAATACTTGGTAGTACTTCCTGTTGAGAAAGAATTGGCTAAATCTAATTTTACAATTGATTTCTTTTTATAAAACATTCGTTTGATTTTAATTCATTTTATATTATAAAAGATCTTAACTTCCTAGAATATTGTTAATATTCTAGGCTCTGTGCACTTGGAAAGAAAATGAACTTGATAATGCAAAACAGAAGTGATAAATATGTACCTAAAATATTCCTGAATAAATTTACATATTACCTCAGACTATTACAGGAGAATATGCCTGAAGACTAATGATTTTAAAGGGTCCATGCTGACCAAAGCCAACTTTATTTTACATAGTTGGCATACTAATTCTTTATTTGGTTAGAAATGCAATTTCTTGTACATATGAATATATTATAGAAAAGAATAATTTTAATTTTTCACATGACACTGAAATTGTATCATTATAAACTATGGAGATATGACAAATCTAACCATAATAAATTTGGATGTGGTTAAAATACTATTATTCCTCTTTCAAAATGTGAATGACTCTTCCCAGATAATGTGAATGCATTTTGTTATTAGCCTCTCATTTCCCCTTTGTGTTTTGATTAGAGAAGAAAGGCAAGCTGGACTTTAATTATTTCCAAGTCTATTGTTGTGAATTTTAGTATATTTACAGACAAATATGATTGTATACTACTTTTAAATTTAAAAGTAAATTTTTTTCTGAATAAATCATGGTCAAAATATGACAAGAAAATATGAGACTCTCATAAATGAACTGTGATAAATCATGTTTCAGCTATGAACAAGAATAATAGTGTCATCCTCTCTTTTTACTAGTAAAGAACAGCACTTATTTCATGAGAAAAGTAATTACCTCAGTGACATTAAAGGCCCTATTTAATATTATTTCAAGTCTTCCTTTAAATCTTTTCCAACTGTGTTCCATTTGCAGCATTTTATCCATTCAAGCACTGAGATGGAACTTACTTTAAATAGTATGTAATGCACATTTTGTTTTATATTGTCCTTGAGAATTTTTCCCTATGCATATGCAAAGACACAACTATAGAGGTGTTGATGGCTCTGTTCCAATGAACTCCTATATCAGCTTTCAATTAATTTTTCTTTCTTTGCTTTATTTGCTTGTCAAGACAAGAATATTATCTGTCCTGCATGCATTTGTATATGAATTTTTTTACTATATTTTAGTACCAAAGTTAGTCCTTTGTTTAAATTTACAGTTATTATTTCAATTTGACAATTTATTCATACTGTTTAGAAAAAATAAAATGAAAGAGATCACTGTTGCTACATAAACAGCCAATTGATTTTCTGCTCCCAAGTTTAGTGACTTCAAAATTCAAGAGAGTTTTTAAGTTTTGTTTTGTGAATATACTCCAAGTATTTCTATCATAAACCCAGCAAGTCTGGTTTTTGTCTGTTCAATTTCTACCACGCTTCACCAGTGCTCTACACCCTGATGCTTAGGCTGTGCACCACACGGTAGCCAAAGCAGACTGTCTGCTAGACCGAGCATTGCTCATGCTCATCCATTGGCCTAAGTTGGCCTATCCAAATCACACTAAATAGACTCCTTGATTTGCAGTTTATTTGACTTGAAAAGTGATATTGATAAAAATAATGTAAAATTCAAGAGTTTGCAAGTACAGCAAGGACATGAGAGGCTGCAGTCCTCAATCTTGACCCAAATAAACTCTTTATATTAATTTTCCTCAGTTTCTTTCTTTAGGTCAACAGACATCATTGGCAAATTGGTTAATAAATGTCATCAGTTCAAAGAGTAATTAAGATGCATCATTACACAAGAAGACCTGAAATGCTCTGAAATTGTACAGCTCATATATAAAGGAAATTGGATGACATTTTCCTTAAGTTTGACAACAATCCTAAGATTTTCTTGACATTACCAATAATGTAATGAGTAATAAAACTGAGATAAGTTTTCCAAAACTATTAATAATTTCTTTTGCCAATCTTGCTGGAGGAAAAGCTGAATTCTTTTTATATCAAATGACACCACAGAATTGTTGATAGGTGAAGATATATTCAAAGATAATGCAGCTAATGTCGCCACCCAACCAGGTTTATTTGCCTGCTGCCCAAGATGAAGCCAATACATGGAGACAACAGGATTTACAGCGGAGAGTTTATTCCACATAGCGCTAAGTGGGAAGACAAGAGAAATTTCTCAAATCCGCCTCCCCTAGAATTTGGGAGACAGGGTTTTTAAAGACAATTTGGTGTAAGCAATTGAGTCTGCTAATTGTCTGGGTTCAGAGTGGAACCTTAGGATTGTAGCAATTGTCTGTTTTGCTGACCAGGTTCTTCCGCGGGGGTCGTAAGACTAGTTGAGTCAATTCCTTTGTATGGGCCACTGGTCTGGGTGGGTCAGCCATTCTACTGGAATGCGGGACCTGAAAGATATCTCAGAAACAACCCCTAGGTTTCAGAAAGGTGATGTTGTCTATGGATAAAGCTAAGAATCTTTATGACCACCAGCCATGTGGCTCCAGTGTAGCAATTATAGAGAAGCAAACAGGTGGAAAGTGGCTAATTATTATCATTATTTTTAGCTTGGCCCTTACCACAGTTCTTGCCTTGCACCCCTTTATCAATTTATAAAAGACAGTTTCACTAACTGCTGTAGAAAAGAAGAATATATACGTGTGTAAAGCCTTTAATTAAAATAAATGTTTATTTTTTCTGTATTTGATGGTTTTGTGGTGACTAAGATGGCTTTAACATTCCTGTCAGCTTGACAAACTTGAAACAGGCTTCTTCCTGACTGAAGATTTCTGACCTCCATTTTCTTAGAGGATTTACTTTAGAAAACTTACAGTTTTAAATCCTTTCTCTGCTCCTTTGAGATGTAAAACTTATCCATCCTGGAACATCTTTCTTAAAGATCTAGGAGTCATTTCATTGAAATGCTATCTCCAGAAACAAAACAAAACAAAAGGCTCCTCTTGCCCAGTCTCCGAGGGAGGCTCAGAGTCTAATTTTCATAAACAACAGTTAGTAAACACGTGGCCTATCACACTGACCAACCCATCCTCAGTGTTCTCCGGTACTTTTCCACCAGCTCACCCCAGCATTTAAAAATCCTCCTCCCTTTTGTTTCAGCAGAGTTGATTCAATCTTTCCTCCCTATTGCAATAGTCTGGGCTCTGATTGCAATAATCTTGAATAAAGTCTCTTTCCAATTTTTACATGTACAGTGTGGTTCTTCTTTAATGGTGGTATTTGTTAATTTTTCAGAAATGTATAATTTGTTGCAATTTTCTTCCCTTTCTAAATAAATATTCACCTTTATATCCAATTTGTATTTGTAATATTTTTCTTAAGGATCCAGACTCCAAAAAACTGGATCCATCTTTCCTCCTGTTCTTCAACATAATTTCAAGTAGCTAAAAATATATTCAGCTTATACTCAGCTCCATGCCTTTATTCCACACACTGTCAAGGCCTGAGAAGTTTTTTCCACAAATTGACTCACCAAAACACAACCACTATAACAAGAACCACCATTTTTGGAAAACTTTCAATTGGATTTTGTCTTGTTTTTACTGTGTTTCATAGCACTATTTATAATTTTGTAATAGTATTTATTATAGTCTACCAACTAACAGAACTATTTGTGCGATTCCCCAAACTTTTACAATAGAGACTGTAAGTTTTTAGATTGCCGGTCACCTATGTTATTACTCTTTGTATCTCCCTCATTACCTAATACAGTAGACGCAGAAATATATGAGGAATTAAATTGCTGCAACATGATTTTCCTTGATTTAATTTGAAGCCTGATTCTCATGAAAGAAATATTAAAAAATCTCCCAAGATAATAAGTTACTTGGAAAGGAAAAGTTATAATTGAGAAAAGAATATTCATGATATCCTGTCATGTATCTTAGGGAGATAACCTTCTTTGATGGGTCAAAATTGAGCTTAAACTCTTCCTCTCCTTTTGTAACTTTTCCTGACATTTTATAGCCAGAGTTAAATTTATGTCTTTTCATACTGAATATTTCCTTAACTATCTGGTTTCCCTACCAAAGTGGAAATTCTTGAGGTCATGGACATTGATCTTACTTTTCTCTTTATCCTTGGTGCCCGGCATAGGACTTTTCATATAATGAAGCACTCAATAACACATTAGAAAGAAGGAAAAGAGGAAGGGATAAAGAAGGAAAGAAGACGGAAAGAAGGATAGAGAGAGAAATTACCCAGTGAGAGAGAGATATATATTGCCCAGTAAAGAGAGAGATATTACCCAGTAGTAATCAGATTTATCCCTATATTTATCTGATTCCAAAGCCATGGTCTTGTTTTAGGTTGCAGTGTCTCCCATCATAAAACTAAGAACCAGCTGCAGAGAGAATCCAATTCTAACAACAATTAAGATTCATAACATTCAAAAAATAAAAAAAATGAATGCAGGCACTCATGAAGACTATGAATCATTTCCTTTTTCCACTAAAATTAGGCAGCAATCAGCATAAACGGGTTTAATAAAAGATGTGTAAAGAAGATTCTTTAAAAATCCAAAGATGCTGGTCCTCCCACACCCCTGATACACATATACTACTCAAAGTGTTTTATTTTAAAACTGAGAATATTTCTTTTTGGTCAGTGATACACCCCAGGCAAACACAATTACCTACTCATAAACGCTGTTGCAAACCCTCTCTTTTCCTATTATGCCATTTGTGTGCTCTTTTCTATTTATATTATTTTACTAAATATTTTATTAAAATAATACATAATTATTTTATAAAATTTAAAACATACAAATGAACAAAAGGAAAGCTAAACCAGCATAAATAGTTTAACAGAGAGAACTCTCAGAATTCTATTGCAGTGATTAAAGTACTGACAACAGAAACATAAAGAAACAGAATCATGATACATATAAATTTGTATTTTTTATATACTCATAGCATATTATGATAGATTACAAAAGAATAGTAAGATGAAAACCAAGGATGGCTGTCTTAATCTGTGCAGACTGTTGTAATAAAATACTATAGACTTGATGACTTAAACAATAGTCAATTATTTCTCACAGTTCTGGAGGCTCGGATGTCTAAGATCAAGGTGCTGGAAGATTCTGTTCCTTCTAAGGGTCCTGTTCCTGGTTTGCAAATTGCTGCTTTCTCATATGTCCTCACATGGTGTAAAGAGGGAGAGCTCTGGTCTCTCTTCCTCTTCTTACAAAAACACTCATTCCATCATGGGAAGCCACCCTCATGACATCATCTAAACCAAATTACCTCCAAAAAGCCCCACCTCCAGATATCATTGCATGAGGAATGAATATGTGAATTTTAGAGGAACATAAACATTCATTCATAATAATGGTCCTTAGTTTTGGCCTGAGTAGCCTATGTTTATGGTGGCTGTTCATCTTTAGGAAGAGAAGCAGGTTTGGGATTGTATCCAGAGTTCTATTTTTTATGAGGGATGGTATTTTATATTTCAGGTGGCTATTATATGTTTAAGCCAATATGTCAAGTAAGCAGTTTGATGAGCGAGTTGACACTCAAAGGTAAAAAAATCAAGTCTTGTCATTTAAAAGTGGGGAAGCTGATTTAAAGCAATATTTTGTATTTGAAGTTGTTCAAATTTCAGAATTTAGTTTCTTAAAAAAATACAGGGAGCAAGGCATGGTGGCTCATGGCTATAATCTTAGTATTTTAGGAGGCCAAGGTATGAGGATTGATTGAGGCCAGCCTAACCAATATACCAAGACGCTCTCTCTACAAAAAATAGAAAAATTAAGCTGGAGTGATGGCATGTGCCTGTAGTTTCAGCTAGTCTGCAGGCTGAGGTAGGAGTATTACTTGAGCCCAGCAGTAATTCAAGACTGTGTCAGCTTGGCAGTCTGCTCTCTGTTTTTGGTGTGCTCTTGGCCGAAGAATGACCAGACACACCAATAACAAAGCCAGCACCAAACGAAACAAAGTTTATTGAGGAAGAGCAAGGTAGATAGGTTTTATAGAGTAAGAGCAAGATACATTCGCCACAGATTATGAATGGCCCCCCATGTTATAACAAGAGGACCTGGTTATGGTCTGGGGACCTGTTTTATATTGTCTGGATTGGACCCTCCTCATGGTTCAAACGTCACCATTGAACCACTTTGATGGACAGTTAATGAAAGAATTATTAGCCTTAGGTTGCTATAGGTTATTTTCCAGACAGCATTGTGCCTGGACTGTCTGGCTTTCAGGTTGAGGAATTCCATGCATTCTTTTGCAGATTGTCAGGGTTTTTCTCCTTCTCACAGGTGTGGCAATTGCTGGGGCAGGATCGATTGCTTGTGCTGAGGCAGCACAAAGGTGGGGCAAGAGCTGGAGGTCCCTTGCTGTCTACCTAACAGTTGCAGTGAACTGTGATGATGCCACTGAGATCTAAGCTGGGTAGCAGAGCATGACCATCTCAAAAAAACAAAAACTAAAGCAAAAACAACTCTTGTGGTGCATGGTAGCTCAAACCCATAATCCCAGCATTTGGGAGGCTAAGGCAGAAGTATCACTTGAAGCCAGGAGTTCAAGACCAGCCTGGCAACACAGCAAGACTTTGTCTCTAAAAAAGAAAGGGAAAGGGAAAAGGGGAAAGGAAGAAAGTGATGGGAGACTATCATTCATTCATTCAACTTTTTTATTTTTTATTTTTTGCAGAATATATTTTTCATTTGAATTTTATCATTCTGAAAATTAGAAAAAAACTAAATAGTTATTTTTGAGTGCTAATGCCCTCATTTTGGCTTTTCTGAAAAATTCTAGTTTAGATATTGGAAAATGTATATATATTCAACATGTAGTTGATTTTGCCAGAAGAGTTATTTTTCTTCCTGGTTTCTGAAAGCACATTTTATATTTGTGGAATAATTAGCTTTTAGTAGGTTATACATTGTTTCATGTAAGAGGAAAGATATCACATTAAATTATACTGCTGTGATATTATGTAGTTCTGTTAATCTGTAAATAATGATTTACCATTTCTTATGGACCAAATATTCAGTTAGATGCCTTGCAGAATTAAAAGATAACTATTCTTAAACTAGTTATCTGCCTAATTTACTAGAGAGAATAACATAAATATATATAATAGAATATATATAGTATATATATATAGTTAGTATATATGTAAGTTATATATGTATTTTCCCCCAAAGAAATAAATTTCATTAGGAAGTACAGTTAAATTCTGTACAAGGTCTGAAGAGGAAAGCTCAATTCATACATTCATTGAGAATAATTGTGCAGGAATTAATATTTAGTTTAGGAAAGGCATTAGAGTCAGATTAATATTCACATCAATGTATTGATTGCATATAATATGGCAGACTAAGCCTCATAAAATTGTCATAATTTTTCATACTTCAGAGTGACAATTATTACAGATTGTTGGGATATTTGTACAAAAAGTGTTTTCCCCTTTTTAATCTCTTGACTGTCTCTAAATAATCTGGGATTATTAGATGATGTCATAGCTCAATGTCTGTGATATTTGAATTGATGACTAAGGAAAAAAGGGACCATGGTGAGAGCATCCATATCACACTGAAGGAACAGCCTGCTGATTACACAGAAGAACATTTCTATTTACATGCAAATATCTTTGTAATCAGCAGTGATAGGAAAGGAAATGTATGAGAGTCTAAAGCATTTAGGTTTGCAAGTGTTCCAGCTTCCTCTAAGCCCCTACCTCAGAAAATGTTTCCTGATATCAAAGAGAAAACTTAGTTCATTTAACAGAATTGTAGCCATTTCAGTTCAAGCATAGAATATTAATGGGTCTTATCTCTTCAAATTTCTTTCAATTTAGCTCTTGAACTTTTGGGTTGTCTGCAGCTAGATATTCTCTGGTCAATACTTTACTCTTAGTACAATGGCTTTGTAGAAATGAATGCTTACAGCCTCACTTTTGTTCTTTTAATACTGACTGCAGAGGTTATTCTCAGGTTGAATTAAAATAGTGTGCATGTTAGTACTTACCTGAGTGCTTGGTGTATCACTTAAGTACTCAAAATTGGTGGCTTTTATTCATGCAATTTGTTTGTTTGTGTGTTTGTTTTTAGATAAGCCTGAAATGAGGTCTCAGTTGATATGGTCATAGGAAGGTCTCTGAGGAAAATATTTTTCATGCATCATGCATTGTAGCTAGTAAGCTACAATGTTGGCATAACTCTAGGACTATGAAATTGGAGATTCATAAAAATTTAAAGGAAAGGTATTTCTAACAAGTATGTCTCAGAAAAAATATCAATTTATCATATTTCTAATTTCAAGACTGAAATCCTGAGGAAAAAATCCAGTTTTAATTTGTACTTGGGAAATTGGTAAGGATTCATTTTTCTGCCAAATGACAATACACATGGTCATTATTCTAAACTCACTTGACCCAAGATAATATGAGGTAAACATGTTACTTGTATGAAGTTTGAACTACCTTGTGCTAAAGTAGATCATAAAAGCTAAAGTTTTCAATTAAGGTACCTGCTACAGAGTAATAATATTTAGAGGCAGGACAGCAGTTCTCAAAGGGTAGTTCATAGACCCACGTTGGGAGTATGTGGAGTGAAATATATTTTGAAAATTATAATTAAGTTCAACAAATATTGCTTCCACCTGGATGCCTACATGTGAAAATACAAATTTGGACACCTACCTCACACTGTACACTAAGATTAACTCCCCGTGGATCACAACATCAATACAAGAGCTGAAACTGTAAAACTCAGAAGAAAACACAGAAGTAAATATGATTGAACTTGGATTAGACAATTACTTCTTATATATAACACGAAAAGCATAAATAATAAAAGCTGTTTATAAGTTGAGCTAAATCAAAATTTTAAAATTTGTGCTTCAAAGGACACCGTTAAGAAAGTGGAAAGACAATGCAGAGACAATGTTTGCAAATCATGTATCTTATAAAGCCATATCTTATAAAGCCATTATACTAAAAGGCTACAGTAGCCAAAACAGCATGGTACTGGTATAAAAATAGACTCATACATCAATGAAACAGAATAGAGAACCCAGAAATAACTCATCATACCTACCTACAACCAACCGATCTTTGACAAAGCAAACAAAAACTTACATTGGGGAAAAGATATCCTATTCAATAAATGGTGCTGGGAAAATTGGATAGCCACATGCGGAAGAATGAAACCAGATCCTTATCTCTCACCATATACAAAAATTAACATAGATTAAAGATTTACATGTAAGAGCTGAAACTGTAAACATTCTAGAAGAAAGCCTAGGAAAGACTCTGTTGGATGTTGGCTCAGGCAAAGAATTTATGACTGTGACCCCAAAAGCAAATGCAACAAAACAAAAATAAATAAATGGGGCTTCATTAAACTAAAAAGTTTCTGCACAGAAAAAAAAAGCAATCAGCAGAATAGATAGACAGCCTGCAGAATGGGAAAATATTAGCAAACTGTACATCTGACGAAGGACGACAACCATCCGGTTCTACAAGGAGCTCAAACAACTGAACAAGAAAAAAAACCAAATAACCCCATTAAAAAATGGGGAAGGGACATGAATAGACATTTTTTAAAAGAAGACATACAAATGGCCTACAAACATATAGAAAAATCCTCAACATTATTAATCATCAGAGAAATGCAAATTAAAAACACAATGAGATACCATCTTACCCTCGTTAGAATGGCTATTTTTAAAAAGTCGAACAATAATAGATACTGGCAAAGATGTGGAGAAAAGGAAACTCATACACCATTGGTGGGAATGTAAATTAGTACAACCTCTATGGAAAACAATGCATATATTTCTCAAATAACTAAAAATAGATCTATCATTTAATGCAGTAATTCTACTACTAGGTATCTACCCAAAAGAAAAAAAATCATTATATTGAAAAGGTACCTGCACTTGTATGTTTATCTCAGAACTACTCACAATAGCAAAGATATGGAACCAACCTGTGTGTCTCTCTATTAATGACTGAACAAAGAAAATGTGGTATATGTGTATGGCATGGAATACTACTCAACCATAAAAAGAATGAAATCATATCTTTTAGAGCAACATGGATGGAACTGGAGGCCATTATCTTAAGTGAAATAAATCAGAAACAGAAAGTAAACACTGCATGTTCTCACTGATAAATGAAAGCTAAATAATGAGTACAAATGGACACAGACAGTGAAATAATAGACATTGGATACTTGGAAGAGCATAAAGGTGAAAATGTGGGAGAGGTACATAGGATTATAAATTACCTAATGTGTACTATATCCACTAACAGGGTAAGAGTTACATAAGAAGCCCAGAATTCACCATTATGCAATATATCCATGTAACAAATCTGTACGTGTACCCCACAAATCTGTAAAGACATAAAAAGTAATAATTTAAAAAACCTGCATTAGTCAGGATTCTCCAAAGAAACAGAACTGAATATATAGATACATAGAGACAGATTTATTTTAAGAAATTGTCTTACATAATTATGGAGGCTTGGTAAGTTCAAAGTCTGCAGACGAGGCTGGAGACAAGGGAAAAGCTACAATTTGAATATCCTGGAAGAATTCCTTTTTGCTCAGGGGAGGTCAGTCTTTGTTCTAAGGCCTTCAACTGATTAGATGAGGACCATGCATATCAAAGGGTTTGAATAGAAATTTTTCTAAAGAAGATATATGAATAGATAATAAATACAGATAGTAAATACGTGAAATGATGCTCAACATCATTAGTAATTATGGAAATGTAAATTGAAACCACAAGATACCACTTAACACCCACTGGATTGTCCAAAACCAAAAAGACAGACAACAACTGCTAATGAGAATATGGACAAATTAGAAGCTTCATACATTGCTGGTGGGAATGTGAAATGGTACCCCTGTTGTGGAAAATAGTTCGGCATTTCCTTGAAATGTTAAATATAGAATTACCAATGACCCAGCAGTTCCACTCCCAGGTATCTAAATAAAGAAAATGAAAACATATATCTAAACAAAATTTCATATGCTCATATTCATATCAGAGTTATTCAGAGTAATCAAAAAGTAGGAAAACCCCTAATATCCATCAACTTATGAATAGGTAAACACAATATGGTATATCCATACAATAAAATATTATTTGGTAAAATAAAAAGGAATGAAATACTGTCACATGCTACAATGTAAACAAATCTCTGAAATAGTATAATAATTGAAAAAATATGGTCACAAAAGGGTATGTATCTCATGATACTATTTCTGTAAGATGTTTGGAATCGGCAAATCTGAACAGACAGAAAGACATTTAATAACTGCAAGGTGCTGTGGCAGGAAAATAAGGAGTGGCAGGTAATGACTACAGAGTTTCTTTTTGAATTGATGAAAATGTTCTGAAATTAAATTATGGTGACTATCGCGTAACTTAGTAAATATGCTAAAAAGCACTGAATTTTACAGTTTCAACAGGTGAATGTTGTGATATGCAAATTAATAATACTAAGTTAAAATAATACCAAAGTGTCATTTGCCTTTTTTATTATTCTTCAACAAGAGTACAGTGAAATTTCCAGAGGTTATATAACATGCAATATCACCACAGATTAATACAGGAACAGACGTAAGAAACTTCATAGTTTCTATTAAACTTAATAGTAAAAAGATTTGCAAAAATATAAAACAATGCTGCTTTGGGAAATGTAAAACAATGAATTGGAAAATATATTAATTTTCACAAAAATGTGTTACTTTGTTAACATGTATATAATTTTCATTATTTAAATAAATTAATAAATATGTTGAAAATGTTCTGAGTTTTGAATTTTAAAAAATAAATATCTAAAGATGTAATTTACATAAATAAAAGCTCTTTGGGGTCTCCAATAATTTTTATGAGTATAAAGGGATTCTGAAAGCAAAATGTCTGTAAACTGCTAAAATAGGGTAATGGAGAAACAATAAATCATTGTGATAAATAGTGTAAGAATATGTCTGTTACTTTTCTATTTTATATTGCTGTGACTGGAAGATGAACACAAATTGTACTGTAAGAAAATCCAATTTTTTCTTATATTATGATACATAAATGTTGCAATGAAATATTCTGATGTTTATAGAAACATGAAAATAGGAAAAGGGAAATTATTTTTAGTTTAGTTTTTTTGTTGTTTTTGACTTAGTAAATGATTATAAAGGCAATGGAGCAAAGAGATTGCTATTTTTCAGACATCTTTGTCTCTGCAAAATCTCTCCGTGAAATAATTAATGGTCATGAAGTACTTTGAAAATGAATCCATGATGCAGTTGTCTTTTGTGATCAAAGAGCTCTGCTTAGAAACATACCAAAGGGCATACTTCAAGGATAGTGACTCCATCTAAGAGGAGAGAAGTTTTCTGAATAACTCTAAGTTTAGTCAAAAAAACATTCAACTTAGAAATAAATAATTAGTAATACATACACATCTTAGGTAGAAATAGATAGCAGAGGAAAGACACTTTATGGTGGTTTGTATCATGTGTTACTTTTTTCCATTATATGACTCTTAGCAAATTTTAATAAACCTCTGATAAAATTTCAGATCTAAGTGCAACTCTGTTACTTAAAAACTGATTTAAACTCTTTGCATCACTTCCCAGACGGTGAATTGATGAAA
Organism: Avahi laniger; assembly: GCA_963575035.1. Lineage (NCBI taxonomy): Eukaryota > Metazoa > Chordata > Mammalia > Primates > Indriidae > Avahi > Avahi laniger. The sequence continues at coordinate 19,007 of CAUYSK010010546.1, forward strand.
ATAACGCAAATTTCATAAGTATTGTGGTAGAATTAAACAAAAACTGAAGTTCAATAACGCAAATTTCGTAAGCATTGTGGTAGAATTAAACAAAAACTGAAGTTCAATAAATATTATATAGCTTTTTCTGTGGCTCGCTTTCCATTACACAGATATCGCAATCAAGGCACAAAAGATTAGCAACTTGCCTAAAATAATACAAGCACTAATAATAGGTGCCAGCACAGTTACTATTTCAAATCTGATTCCAGATACCAGACCTGTTTTACAGTATTGCAGTTTATTTGTGAAGTGGAAAGAACTACACAAATATACGCTTTTCTGGTTATAAAAGTAAAATAAAATTAAAAGGTACTTTGTTAAATTTGAAAATCATAAAATTATATGAGTAGCAAGGTCTCTTAAGGGCTGTTTCAGGACTACACTCAGATCCACTCCAACAGTTATCATCTGCCTGTATTCAAGGAAAAAGAATATCAAATTCCAGTACTTAACAAATTATAATAATCTTTTTATCTTTCCTTTTCCTTGCTTTTTCAATAAAATTTGAGATTGCTGCTGCCAGGGCTATAGCATTGACAAATCACATTTACTTAGACTTGGTCAGCCCCATCCAAGGTCTTTTCATTGTGTAATATTGTAAGTTGAGATCTGTCTCTTCCTTATTTTGTCCCTAGGGTCATTGCACATGCAAGGGCAACACTATTCTCTATTCAATGAGGCAAAATCTCAGTCCCCCCCAAAAATGACCATTTTCCACCAAGAAATGAAATGTTTTATATGCCTTGCTTGGCTCATTGGGACTGAATGGCTTTAAGATTGAGTTATTAGGCAAGACAAGAAGGAAAGAAGAAAGAAAGGAAGAAAGAAAGGGAAGGAGGCAGGGAAGAAGGAAGGAAAGGAGGAAGGGAAGAAAGAAAGGGAGGGAGGAAGGAAGAAAGGGAAAGAGGCAACGAAGAAGGAAGGAAAGGAAGAAAGGAGGGAAGGAAGGGGGGAGAAAGGAAGGAAGCAGCGAAGGAAGGAAGGAAGGAAGCTTGGTGCTAGGTGTATGGAAGTAAAATATATATATATGTGATTAGTTTGAAAATAGACACGCAGAAACATCTAATAATGAGTTTTAATTAGCATGCCAATGTTTTAAAAAAGAAAAAGTTCAATTGGTTAATAAAAATATTGTGGGGGTGTTATTATAAAAAGTTCTCAATTTTCCTATAAGCTGGTGATCTGGAAATTTTGTGCTTTCATTGCCTTGGGGAAACAAGTATCTGAAGCTGAGTTGTGATGGTCATCTTTGACTGGGGTGACTTCTCGAAATATGGTCTGCAGAACCCTGGGTCTCTGATACCCTTTCAAGAGCTCCTAGGTGAAAACTATTCTCATAGTTATACTATGATATAATATGCCTTTATCTCCGGGTTGATTTTTGCATTTATGGTGCAAGAGAAATAATGGGTAAAAATGCTAACCCTTAAGGAGTAAGCAAATTAGTGGCCCAAACTGTACTAGTAGATTTTTTTTCATTGCTACATATTCACAGTTTAAAAAAAAAAAAGTTTCACTTTAAAATGTCCTTGATGAAGCATTAAAAATAGCTAATTTTATTAAAACTCATCTCTTAGTTATGCATGTAATATTTAGTATAATAAAATGGGAAATGAGCACAAAGCATCTCTATAGCTTATCACTCTACCATGTTTGTCTTGATGAGAAGCACTTGTGCAATCGTTTGAGTTGCAAAGTGACTAGTTCCTTTATTCATGGACCACTGCGAGAAAAAAAGACTCACAGATAAACTGTGGTTACTCAGACTGGGTATTTGGCAGACATTTTCTCTAAAGTGAACAAAAAGAGCATGTCATTTCAAGGAAAATAATAGCATTTCATAAGAAATGCATCAATCTTTAGAATATCTGTGTAACTCAGTGTACCAATATTTTCAAAATAAAACATCAAGGTAAAAAATGATATATGAGTATCAGCCCCATTTAAAGTACAAAATATAATGAAATAGAGTATGAAAAGTTCATTGATATAATTCCACATTGCACATTGCAGCAAACCTCTATGAAGCTACTACTTGTCATAATGATCCTAATTTTGCTATAGAACAGAGGAAGACAAGTAATCTTTAAAAGTGGTATAGTTTTTATTCATATTATGAGTAGATTGAATGGACAAGTGGACTTCATATGTAATCATTGTTCACATGAATGACTATACCAGTATATTTTCATTTCTAAGACAAAATTGATTATTTTTGGTAGACATTATACAACTTTATTTGGTTTATAAGTTAATTACATTGGTCGTTTATCTCAGAGTTTATCAATTTATCTTGAAAGCTGTAGAAAGAAGAATTGACCATATGTACTACCATATAATTAATTTATTGGCATATATTTTTCTTAAGAAGTCATCTGATTAGAACTGATTACAACTGCTTTAACATTCATTCACTTAAGACTGTGTGGAAGCTACGCCATCATTCATATTCGGATCTTCAAAATCGATAATGTTCAAATTTCATAGCACAAGGGCAACAGACGAGGAGTTGGTTAAATGCAGATTTTTAGGCTTGGTACAAAATACAGTCTTCTTCATGAGGATGGGTCTGAAATAACTTTCAGCTTGATTTTTTTGAACAACAACAGAAAGATGCGTTTATAAACAATTGGATTTGGTTTCAGCATACTGGGCATTTTACAATAGGTCTTTTTATCTTTTTAAAGTTTACATTGTCAGAAATGGGGCTTCTAAGTAGCAAATAGGTATAAAAGTATGTCACACAATATTATCCTCATTTCTGAAAGCATTTGATATTTCTATCTTTTGCTGTATTTTTATTGATATACTTTGTATTTTCTCTTTATTTTACTTTTGTTGTATTTTAATTGTATATAAATCCATTCTCATTGTAAAAACGATTCAGAATTACATACATTAAAGAGGAAAATTTCCATTTAGGCCACATTGCAATTTCCTTCCAAAAATATTAATAGTAATTCCAGTTAAGTATGTTACATTCAAAATTTTTAAGTGATTGGTTAATCTTTGCTTTCTTTTTATTTTTAAGTATTAAAAATGTAAAGTTTCAGAATTTTAGAAGTGATTGATATACATCTATTTCAAAGAGTATATAGAAATTTCAAAAGTCTAGAAATATGAAAAAGAAATAAAATAGCTATAGTCAGAAATTTCCAATATCTACAAGTAATATTCCTTAATAGTTTGATGTCCATTCTTCTAGTCATTTTCTTATGAATAGTGTTTATTCTAAAAATAAGCCTATGTGTGTGTGTGTGTGTGTGTGCGTGTGTGTGTATACACACACACACACACACATGCTGTCTTCCTTATGTATGAACACAAAGTACTGTTTGAAAACCTACCCGTATACCCACACAGTCAGGTTCTTGAACACACCCACTCTGGTACTTTTCATAAAAGCCACTTCATGCATGTTTGTGTTGAATTCTTCCAGCCCAATTAATGTACTGCCTCATACTTATTAATTTATGTTTATACTTAATGTCTAATGTTTTTCATTAACATAAGGACACATTCTCTAGTTTACTCTGCTTTTTAAAACTCACATTTTTATAGAAATCTAGCCATGTTAATGAATGTAATTCATTTTTTTAATGTTCAATAGTACATGTATAACATATTTACCTATTCCCCTGTTGATGGAAATTTAGAGTTACTACTAACTTTTGCTATTTCAGACAATGCTTTAATGGATATGTTTGTTCAAATTCCCAATCCAATTGTTTCTTTATAAACCTAGAAATCAATATGCTGGATTAGGAGGTAGGCAAATTTTTAATTGAATTACATATTGCTGAACTGTCCATAAATTAAATATAACATCATTTATTTCCCACAAGTACAATTTGAAATAATCATTTTCCCACATCTATGCAAACATTTGGTATTGTCGAACAAATTAAATCTGATAGTAGACAATTGGTGAAGAAAGCATGCATTGTTATGTGAATTTGCATTTCTCTATTTTTTTCAGTTTACTAATAACATTACCTTGCCTTGCTTACTAAAAAGAGGTTTTGCTTTTATTTTTGTCATGTTTATTTTTTACTGTGAATATGCTATTTATATCTTTGCCTCTTTTTCTTAATCTGTCTTGTCATTCATTTGAAATTTTAATTTTTATGCTTATATTTTATAATTATATATGTTGGGGCACATCTTATACAATACTGTTGCTAGTGTGTAAATTTTGATAATAGTGTTTTTCTGGTAGAATTTTTTTTCATTATCTTGCAATCAAATTTATCTAAATTGATTTTTTTCTCTTCTGAGAAAATCTAACCTACTCCAAATTGATAATATTTTGTACATTTTCCTTTTTTTCTTAGAAAGAGATTTAAAAAATTTAGAGCAGTTTTAAGTTCACAGCAAAAATGTATGGTTGGTATATAAATTTCCCATATACCCTGTGACTATAAATGTGCATAGCCTCCCTTTTATTACCATCCCCCACCATAGTGGTACCTTTGTTACAAGTGATGATCCTATTTTGAAACATCATTATCACTCAAAGTCTATAGTTTACATTAGGATTCACTGTTGGTGTTGTATATTCATTTTTATACATACATATTTTTGTGCTTATAAGTTTTAAACTCCATTGGTTAAATACAAAGGAACACAGTTACTGGATCCTATGGTAAGAGCTTTGTAAAGAATCGTTAAATTGTCTTCCAAAATGGCTGTATTATTTTGCATTCCCACCAGCAATGATGAGAGTTCCTTTTGCTCCACATCCTTGCCGGCGTTGGTTTTGTCACTGTTCTGGATTTTGTCCATTCTAATACATGTGTAATGGTATCTCATGCTTGTTAGTCTTTTTTTTCCCTTTCTTTTCTTTCTTTTATTTTACTTTTTTTTTTTTTGTGCATGAGGAGAAAAAGTGATGCATAGAGGGAGAGAGAAAAAGAAAAAGAGCTCATTGTTTTAATTTACATTTCCTTGATGATACATAATGTTGAGCATCTTTTCATATGCTTAATTTTTATCTGTAGATCTTCTCTGATGAGGTGTGTGTTAAGATCTTTGGCTCATTTTTTGATGGGGTTGTTTTTTTTTTTATTTTTGAGTTTATGTATTCTTTTGGATAATAGCACTTTATCAGATCCGTCTTTTGCAATGTTTTCTCCTAGTTTGAGACATGTCTTCTCATTCTCTTTACAGTGTCTTTTGCAGAACAGAAAAATTTAATTTTGATGAAGTCAAGTTTATCAATTCTTTCTTTCATGGATAGTTCTTTTGGTGTCATATCTAAAAAGTCACTGCCAAATCTAAATCTCTCTAGATGTTCTACTATGTCATCTTCTGTGAGTTTTATAGTCTTGCAATTTACATCTAAGTCTGGGATACATTATGAATTAATTTTTGAGAAGGGTGTAATGTTCGTGTCATCATTTTTTTTATGTGCATGTCCAATGATTCCAGCAACGTTGGTTGAAACACTATCTTTTCTCCATTCTATTGCCCTTATTCTTTGTCAAAGACCTGTTAGATACATTCGAGTGGGTCTATTTCTGCAATCTATATTATGTTCCATTGATCTATGTTTCTATTTTTTCAGTAACACCCAATGTCTTGATTACTGTAGTTTCCTAGTTAGTCTTGAAGTCAGAGAGTAAGTCCTCCAAATTTGTTCTTCAATATTGTGCTGGCTTTGGGGATATTTCGGCTTTCCATATAAACTTTAGAATCAGTTTTATCTGTGGAAGAGTTTGAGAAGTGTTGGTATTAATTCTTCTTTAAATATTTGGTAGAATTCATCCGTGAAGTCATCAGGTCCCGGACATTTGTTTTATGAAAGAATATTGATTATGGGTTCAATCTACTTATTTATTATTGATCTATTCATATTTTCTATTACTTCATGAATCAGTATTGTATGTATCTAGGAATTTATCCATTTCTTGTAGATTTTCTGATATGTTGACATATAATTGGTCATAGTCTCTAATGATTCTTTGTATTTTTGTGATTATTTATAATGTCCCTATAAGCTGTAGTACTTTGTGTTTTTATTTTCATTTGTCTCAAGATTTTTTAAAATTTCTTCTTTGACCCATTGCTTGTTCAGAAGCATGTTCTTTAATTTTCACATATTTGTGAATTTTCCAGTTTTCTTCCTGTTATTGATTTCCAATTTTATATCACTGTAATCAGAAAAGATGCTTGATATAATTTCAATCTTCTTAAATTTGTGAAGACTTGTTTTGTGGCCTAACATATGATCTATCCTGGAGAATGTTTTATGAATGTTGGAGAATGTTTTATGTATGTTTGAGAATAATATATATTATGCTGTTGGATGGAATGTTTGCTATTTGTCTATTACATTTGGTCTAAAATTTAGTCAAGCGAGCCACATGTGGCCTTCTAGGTCCTTAAGTGTGAACTTTTGACTGAATCCAAATTTTACAGAACAAATTATTTTATTAAAAGTGGTGCAACAGAGAAAGATGAAACTTTTCTTGCCTCCTTTGGTGTTTACATAGAAAATCTGGAAATCAAAGGGTCACAGTTTCCCCGCCCCTGGCTATTGCTTCTTTATTTTTATTTAATTATTTATTTATTTTGAGACAGAGTCTTATTCTGTCACCCAGGCTAGAAGTATAGTGGCATCATCATAGCTCACTGCAACTTCAAACCCCTGGGGCTCAAATGATTCTCTTGCCTCAGCCTCCAGAGTAGCTGGGACTACAGGTGCATGCCACTACACCTGGCTAATTTTTTCTACTTTTTTGCAGAGACAAAGTCTTGCTCTTGCCAAGCTGATCTCGAACTCCTAACCTCAACCAATCCTCCCGCCTTGGCCTCCCAAAGTACTAGGATTACAGGCATGAGCCATGGCACCTGGCCTATTCCTTCCTTATTGATTCTTTGCCTTGATGATCTGTCGTTGAAAGTGGGATATTAAAGTTCACTACTATTACTGTATTGTCTATATCTTCCTTCATATCTGCTAATATTTGCCTTATATATTTAGGTGTTTTAATGTTGGGTGCATATATGTTTATAATTTTTATGTCCTCTCAATGTATTGAACATTTTATCATTATGCAATGGCTTATACTATCTTCTGTTACATTATTTTATCTAGTCTATTTTGTGTGATATAAATGTAGCTACCCTGCATTCTTTTGGGTTCCATTTGCATAGAATATTTTTTTCCATCCCTTCACTTTCAACCTATGTGTGTTCCTAAAGCTGAAGTGAGTCTCCTATAGGTAGCATATAGTTGGGTCTTATTATTTTATATACCTTCAGCCACTCTATTTTTAAAAATATAAATTTCCATTAGAATTAGAAATAAAAACCTCCTGATGACTTTAATAAACACCATTCCATTTCTATAAAATATATTTTAACCCAGAATGAAAGAAAAGTAAATGAACAATAGTAAACCTACGTACATCTTCTTTCTTCCCATTGTCTAAGTCTACATTAAATTCATATTTATAGTTTTATTAGATCTAATGTTTTGATCAATTTGTTTAGCTTAACATTTCACCATTAAAAGTAATTATTTTGTAGATAAGGACTTACTATTGTCATTTTGTTGTTTCATTGATCGTTTGCTTTTTTTTCTCTCTTTTGCTGTCCTCCTTTGTGATTTGACAGATTTCTGTAGTGATACACTTTGATTCTTTTCTCTTTATCTTCTGTGTATTTTCTGTAAGTTTTTGCTCTGTGGCCACTATGAGGCTTGTATAAAACATCTTATAGTTACAACAGGCTATTTTAAGCTAATAAAAATTTAATTTTGATCATATGCAGAAACTCTATATCCACATTTTATGGCTTTAATGTCCCAATTTACATCTTTTTATATTGTGTATCCATTAACAAATGACTGGAGCTACAGTTATTTTTAATATTTTGTGTTTTAATTTTTATGCTAATGTTATGAGTGATTTTACATAGCACCATTACAGTATTAGAGCATTCTTAATTTGCTTATGTAACTTTATTGCCTAGGGGTAGATTTTTTTTTTTCTTGGCATTTATCCTGCCTGGTATTCTCTAAGCTTCTTGGATCTGTGGTTTGGTGTCTGACATTAAATTTGGAAAAATTCCCCAGTCATTATAGATTCAAATATTTCTTCTGTTCCTTTCTCTCTTTTTTTCTTTTTCTCTTTCTTCTCCTTTGCATTACATGCATGTTATAATTTTTGTTGTCCCATAGTTCTTTGATATTATCTTGGAGTATTTTTTCCGAGTCTTTTTTCTCTTTACTTTTCAGTTTTGGGGGCTTCAATTGAGATAATCTCAAACTCAGATATTCTTTACTCAATCACGCACAGCCCACTAATATGCCCATCAAAGTTATTCTTCCTTTCTTATAATGTTTTTGATCTTTAGCATTTGGTTCTTTCTTAGAAGTTCCATATCTCTCCTTACATTGCTCATCTGTTCTTGTATGTTGTCTACTTTATTCATTAGAACCCTTAGTGTATTAATCATAGTAATTTTAAATCTTCAACTTCATATTTGGAAAATCAATGTTATATCTGAGTCTAGTTCTGATACTTACTCTGCCTCTTAAACTGTGCTTTTAGCATTTTAGTCTGTCTTGAAATTTATTTGTTATTGATATCTGGACATGATTTTCTAGAAAAAAGAAATTACTATAAATAGCCCATTAGTAATGTGGTAGTAAATTTTGGGAAAAGAGATAGCATTCTTTAGTCCTATGATTAGGTCTCAGTCTTTCAGTGAGACTGTACCTTGGACTGTGAACTTCACAGGTGTTTATCAGTACCCTCCCCAACCCCCTCAAATGTGACAGGGTAGCTAGAGGTGGTTGGAGTTGTGGATTTCCATTTTTTCATGTGGAAAGTTAGAGTTGGCTGAAGTTAGAGGTTCCCCTTCTCCCAGGTAAATTAGGCTCTAAAATCTGTGCAGATTAGGCATGAATTAAGCAGTCTTTCCTGACCGCATATCTTGTTAATAACAGAATGTTTGTCGTGTTTCAAATTTTTTCTTCTCCCTTTCCCCTGGTAGAAACATGAGAGGATTTTTTTTCTCTGATATTCACTGTGAGAACCTGGTAGAGCTCCAAGAAATAAAACTCACAAAAGTGTACCTCGCTGCCACCCTTCCATGACAGGGTCACACTGGAGGTTTTAATCTCTAAGACTTGTCCACACTGAACTTCTGGTAATTTGTCAGCTACGGTAGTTTCCCTGCCCAAGCTTTTTTGGGCAGGTTTCCTGCAGGAGTTTCTGCTAATGGGTTTCTGCTCTAATAAATTGTGAATCTCTGTATTTGCCCGTTGGTCTCTCCAATTTTGGGGGCAGCAGTTTGCCCCATGACCTTACCTTTTGTATCGACATAAGAAGAGTTGCTGATTTTTCAGATTGCTTAGCTCTTTACTTTTTGTTAGGATGGAGTGACACCCAGTTTCTAAGTGTCTTACATGTGAGATCCCTATGTAGTTTTTAAAAATATTTTTTTTCAAATATACATCACAAACAATTAGATTCTATTTCAGAATAAATTAAGCAAAGATGGTTGAATTTTCTTTTTCAAAGGGTATATTAACACCCACTCGTCTCTGTACAGTTGATTTTAAAGTTTATTTCGTTCCAACAGACCTGAACCACCACCTACATTATACAAAAATGACTAATACTTGTGTATGTTTGCTGCAATATTTTTTTCCCACTGTTTATCTAATCCCTCACAAAGACCAAAGAGGTTGTAATTAAAACACATTTTAATATGTCTTAATGACTAATAAATAGTAGCCCCTTCACTGTAGGTTTTAATTTTTTTGAAAAGATCAAATACCTTTATTATGCCTTTATAATTTCATGGGAATTTTAGAATCCATATTTAAGTTCTACGAATACTCTTTTATTTTTACACACTTCCTGAAATTTAAGATAAATTTGATAAAACTTAACATATTTATAATTTTGATGTTTAACCTAAATTAATATGATATCCCTCATTATTTATCCATCTAGTCATATCTTCATTAATGTCCTTCAATAACTATGTTTTTCTCAACAAAAGACTTGCATACATTTACCTCATTATTTTAATTACTCCTAAGCACTCTAAAGATTTCATGCTATGTTTTCTTGTTATATTTCATTTTCTAATTAGTTATTGCTCCTATATAAATGAATTCTTCAGACTTTTAAATTCAACCTTGAATTTCAGCCACATAACTTCTTTAAATGTTGTATTATGCTATAAATAACATATTTTACAAAAAATACTCGTCACAGTTTCTGTTATTTGTTCAATAAATTACCCTCGGAATTTCTGTTACGCGTGTGACACTAGGTGCTGAAAGGAGCGCACACGTAAAATAGGTGTATATTTACAGATGACTTATGGGGAAATAAACAAGTCTGATGAGAGGAATTATTACATTTCTTACATGGTCCTACTTTCCTTTCTATCAGAGACGACCAGAACAGAAAATTTGACTGAGTTTGGCACTCATTCCTCTGGGGGCATAAAGAAGTAACCAATAGCCCAATAGTTGTTATTCTTTCTTTTCTTTTCTTTTGTGAGAGGTGGACTATCTCCGCATTTCCCAGGCTGAAGTGCAGTGACACAATCACCATAGGTCACTACATCCTCAAATTCCTGGGCTCAAATGATCATTTTACCTCAGTCTCCTGAATGGCTATGACTACAGGCATGTATCACCGTGGCTGGTTTTGTAGCTGTTCTTAACAAGAATAGTCCCGAGGTAGAGAAGAGGATCTCCTCAGCCCATCAATGATGAGTCATTTATTTGAGGGCAGGAAAGGTGCCTCTCTAATCCAGAAGTCTTTCTATAATACTGGAAAGTTGAACTCTTATACTGTCTCCAAAAATAGCCTTGTTATGTCAATGTGCAGACCTTCATCTCTCATTGGTGAAAAAACTCACATTGGAAGAGAAAATCAAATTATTAATAGAAGATTCAAATTTAATCTTAGCTGTGGTATTAGAGCCTTGATATGGAGGATTAGTACACATGGGGCTAAGGTTGCTGACATTTATAAAGAAATTACACGGTATGGGATGCAGAGATGGGGTTAGAGGGAATCTACTGACTGAGAACTAGTCCTGTGATAGTGAATTTTCCTGTAAAATATGAAATACATCTCATAGTGTGGGTGCACAGAAAATAATTATCTTATATAGTAAATGGTTGCTAAGGAGAGAGCACAAGCTTGAGAGACTGTAAGATCAAATTTTCTCATTTTTTTCTTATAGGTTATAGAATACCTGTCCATTGAAAAGGGAGGATTGAGCTTCTGCAAATTTTTGTGTTTTACAGACACTAAATGAAGGCTCATTTCCTAAAAATTATTTTACACAGTTGAAATACGAGAGAAGAAGAGCCTGGCCTTTGCCTCAGCACTATGCTAGTTTTTAGTTCAGGGAATTGTACATAAAATGTAACCACTGGGCTCTGATTTGAATGGTTCATAGCAGCTAAATGCAGAAGAGGTGGGGTGGAAGGTTAGAGTATTTCAGATAGAAGAAACAGTAAATGCAATCTGCAGATGGAAGAAATGAAAGGTGTATTCAGAGAAAGGCAATTGGTTAAGCTGGATAGATGTAGGGAGGAAATGGATATTAAAAAGGAAAGACAGTTAGTAGACAGATTATATCAAGGGACCTATTTTAAGAGATTTGATATGTTCTGAAGATACAAAACTCACAGCAAAGACTATGAATTACTTGTACTAAGTTAATTAGAAAAATGTATATTTCTACTTAGTCTTCATTAATTGAGTCTTTATGCTTAGTCACATAATTGGGTATCTAGAGGGTATGATCAAAAAATATTTTATTTTAGTAATGTCATTGCTCATATATTTTATTACCTTAATAAAATGTTATGTTGTGTTAAAACATCATACTGTGTTTACACTCTATATTTTCACAGAACTCTCGGCTTATTTATTTTGAGGTGTGACTGTTCTTTAAATAAATGACACTAACACTTTTTTTGTGACTGTTTCTAGAGAGATGTCCTACATCTGCATGTTTCTAGTTTCACCAAATTCATCAACAAAGATATTTTAAATACTGTGTTTCTGTTTGAGATACAATATAACTGATTATAACAAAATTATTCCAGTGCCTTTATTGCTACTTAAAATTTTATGTTTATAAAGTAATTACTTGTCCCACTGCTTCGTCCTTCAATTAGTAAAATAAATTTCAACATGTCTAATTAAAAGAAGTATAATTTTGTTTCAATCTGTGTTTCCAATCTTTATAATTGATTTAAATTAATGAAAAGAAAACACTAAAAACCAAAACAACAAATACCAAAATAAAACCTCAGCCTTTATTTTCTTTATTTTCCTTTAATTTCTGGGAAGTAAATGCACTTTTAATAGTATTTACTGAGACTTTTTAACCATAAACACTAAAAATGGCCAGTTAATTAATACATACAAATTTATAAACATGTTATTCTTTTATTTTTTAAAATATATGAATTTCTGTTACAATTAAAAGCATAAGCCTCCTGATGATTTAAGGAAAACACCATTGTATTTATATAAAATATAATTTAATCCAAAATGAAAGAAAAAGAAATGCATAAAAGAAAACCTATTCATATATTTGTTGTCTCTTTCTTTCGATTGTCAAATTCTACATTAAATTCATATTGAAAAAGTTCTACAAGATCTAATGTTTTGATTGACATTTTTAGTTCAAAATTTCACCATTAATGTGAGGGGTTTGACAGCAAATGAAATTCAATTGAAATTGTTAACTGCCTATAATCTCAGAAAGTACTTGACCTGTTATTTTATTATATAGTATAGTTTAAAAATCTTTAGTCCTGGCTTCTATTTCTTTATTCATTATGCATGGATAGATCTAAGTAAAACCTTTCCTTATCAGTTTACTACTTTCTCTATTTTTTTGAGGTATCATTATTTAGAGAAAAATTTCTACAAATCCATCTTTAAAAGAAAAAGGGAGAATTATGTAAAAATAAAACAGTAAAGATTTGTGATGGCCCCTTTTGATTTTCATGTGCTTTTAGGAGATCATGAAGAGCTAACATTCGTATCTTATGAATGCCTCAGAAAATTGGATTTCCAAAATATAGAACCAAAATGTGTGAGATAGAACATCTGAAATCCATGTAGATATTAACCTCTAAGACATATGATGATTCTTTGATTCTGGATTTTACGGATCTTTGCAAAAAGATAATTTTGACATAGAAAGCTATATTGCAGTTGGTGACAAACTGTCCAGTCCCCGATGTATAATGAACTGTTCTCTACCAGATAGAATGCATGTTTACAATACTCAATTAATACATCTGGCTGACTTTAATTGCATTAGCGTTGTCGCACCAGAGGTGGCATAACTTTCATGTGAGATAATTAGGTTTGCTCAATTTAAACAGACACATTAATGCAGCTCAGCAAGGCTCAATTAAATCTGTTTCAAAGCAAAATCACAATGTGAGGCATTGTGGGTAATGCTATGCAAATTATCATATTGGCAGAGAAACTGAGTAAGGTTTCAGCAGCGTCTATTGGCACAAAATGAATTTCTCCATTTGGAATATCGAGGCTAAAACAGCAAGATGCCTGTGTTGTAATTTCTCTTTTTTTAGGGCTTATCAAAGTGATGCAGCTGTTGGCCTAGTCAAATGAATTGTTTTGTCACTTTAGTTTCCCTTAAGTAATTTTTTAAAGTTTTTATTATAACCAAAGCATCTATTGTTTCAAAATCTAAACAAAATTAGTCTTCTTCTAGCTACCAGCCATAATCAAAGATTCATCTTCTTTATTGTGCCTCCATTTTCAATGTGTCTATTAGTAAGCAAGGTAGCCCAGAACTAGCCGTATTGACATACTTATGGTAACCATTCTCAGTGGGTGGTGGCTTCTATTTGTTTACGTGTGACACAACTTGACACTTTAAGAAAATATCAGTGATCTTACTTGAATTAAATATGTGAATTTTACTAGAATTATGTACCATATGCTAACAATATTTGCAATAGAAACATGATTTTTTCATTGAATGATTTTTTATTTAGTTGAAATATCTACTTCAATAAGAGGATACTGATTTTATAAAAGTTTTGAACTTTTAATAAACTAAAAATTAACTTTACAATTTTTGAATTCTGATGTGTGGTTACAAGAAATTAATAATTCTCACTTTCTATGCATCACATATATATATACACACACATCTACATATATGCAAATATATTTAATACATATACATAATATACAAGTATATTTAAATAAATACATAAATATGTATAAAACATTTATAAGTAAAATATACATTAAATATGTAGAATATACATTATGTAGTACTGCAATCCCCAAACCCTGGGCCATGGACCAGTACCAGTCTGTGGCCTGTTAGGAACTAGACCACACAGCAGGAGATGAGCAGCAGGTGAACAAGTGAAGCTTCATCTGTATTTACAGCTGCTCCCCATCACTCTCATCACTGCCTGAGCTCCACCTCCTGAGAGATCAGCAAAGGCATTAGATTTGCATAGGCGTGCAAACCTTATTGTAAACTGCACATGCAAGGGGGATCTAGGTTGTATATTGCTTTTGAGAATCTAATGTCTGATGATCTGTAGTGGAGCTGAGGTGGTGATGCTAGTGCGGGTGAATTGCTACAAATACAGATTAGCATTAGCAGAGAGGTGAATCATCCCAAAATCATCTCTGTCCCCCTCCTCCTCCCTGCTCCTGGTCCATCATGGAAAAACTGTTTTCCATAAAACCAGTCCCCGGTGCCAAGAATGTTGGGGATCGCTGATATAGTACATAACTACTGTGTGTGTGTGTGTGTGTAACAATTCTGTGGGTGAAAACACCAAATCTTCCCTTTACTTACCCCATTACATAGAATAGCATCCCCATTCCCCTATTTTTAATCCTATAGGGAGTTTCAATTATATTTTCTACCTTTTTCTTCTGACTCACTTTGAAATATATATTCAAAATTAAATTTTTTTGAGAGTCTATTGATGCTCATTTTAAATAATACACAAAGATTTATTAGGAATACTTTATAAAGTTTATCTAACATCTATGATTTTCAAGAATTATTAATTAATTTTTAAATTAAGCAACATCAATGCAGAAATGTGATCAAATCTTTAGGTTAGCAGAGAAGATTGTTAGAAATAAAGAGATCAACATGATACAAGAATGCTTACAGTGGAAATATGGCAAATAAACAGACACCTACTGAATAGTTTTATATTTCTCTTTTATGGTTTTACTTTAGAGTTTACATATTTTTTACTTGAAGGATCTTAGAAGAAAATAAAGCTTTGGCAAATGATTCCTACTAATGTAGTATCATTTTGATTATATGAAATTGGAAAATGAACAAAATTGCATAATCTTTGTTTTAAAGAGAAAGAGTTTACAGAAAGAAAGATTTATATCAGAGAACATGATTTGATTTTTGAAATTAAAATTTAAAGCACTGATGTCTGATGTTAGTGCTTATTAATATTTTGAATGTATAAAATGGCAAAATTATTGTGCTGATATAGAAAGTAAATTACTGCAAAACTTGAGGGATGTTTTTACATGACAAAATTAATGATGATGATAATAACTGATAATAATAAAAACCAAAATATAGCTAAGGGCTTCTCATTTTGATCTTCATGGAGTCCTTATAAATATGTTCTATCATTGAAACAGATCTGCTCCAGCAAAATGTGATAGTTACGTTAAATTGTAAAAAACACATTGCATTCTTAATGTTGTACTCTTTGTTCTTATTGGTGGTAACGGTGTTGTTTTTTCTTTTTTTATTAATAAGAGAATATATACAGATACACATTCTTCAAGGAATTTATGTATTTATTAAACTATTTATTTATCAGCTACAATGTAAAAAACCCTTTGTTAGATGTTAGGATGTAAACAGTAAGACTAAGTTCCTGCCCTTGATGAATTTATAATATACATGTGAAATTTTTAGAAAAACTTTAGAGATAATTGTAGATTCACATGCAGTTGTAAGAAATGATACAAAGATATCTTATATATCTGCATTCATTGGCAACATCTTGTGTAACTATAGTACAATATCAAATTCAGGAAACTGACTTTACCTGATATTCACTAGTTGTGCATGCAGTGTGTGTGTGTCTGTGTGTATGTGTATATTTATTTCAACACAATTTTAACACACCACCATTACTGTTAAGATACAGAAAAATTTAATCACAAGTTATTTTTTAAAAATTCTTTTAAACAGAGTTCAATGTAAGATTACAATGGTGAAAAATAAAGTACAACAGTGATTTGGGCTGAAAAAAGGTTCTTTTACAGATATTTTGTTATTTAAACAATTTTGATAAACAATTTCTAAAATGCATTATTCATGTCACTGTTTTAAATTTATGTATGTATCACACAATTTTGATAAATTGGGATAAACATTATGAACATGTATGTTTTTATTACATTGTAAAACATTTATCCATCTGCTCTCTATATACATATTTTCTTCTCCTTCAGTATTAGTCTTTTCCTCTATGGTCATCATTACTGTTTCTCATACAACAATTTCTTTAATCCACCTTTTCAATACATTATGAAATGGCAAACTGAACAGCCAACACTTAAGCTGCTATTGACCTCAAGGGTAATATATACGGCTTTGGTGCAATGTTTTCATAGAAAAAATAATTTTTGGTCACTCTAATTACTTTTTGGAACAAGAAAGTGCAATCTCTGCCTTTCCTTTGCAATTTTGTAATACTCAGGAAAAATCTCCCTGGAATTCAAACAATCTCCAAAGAAAATAGACTGTAAAAACATTTAAAGACAGTCTGTACTTGATGGACTAGGAGAGACCAAAATACAGTTTTTCTTTTAATTTCTTTACAGTAGTTTCAGTTATTTATTATACATCCCTATTTCATTGTGTTTTGAGTAGCATTTTCATTAAGTTATGTATTAGCTTTTTCTTGTACACTCACTATGTGCCAAGTAGTATACTAGATGCTTTGTATAAGAATGGTTAATTATCTAGTGGAATAAATAAATATTGATTAATAATCCCAGAGTGATGATTAGTGTCATAGTTGGGAGCAAAAGAGTATAAAATGAGTGTGTCTACTTGCTCTTGGGGTCAAAAGAAAGTTTACCTGAAAAAGCCAAGTCCGTGTTTGACTTGAATAATAGGGAGGCACATGCCAAGTGAAGAATGGGGAAAATATATTCCAACTGCAAGGTAGGAAGTAAGCTTCCTATAGCCATATGGTAAAAGAATAAAATGGCAATCTACTGTGTAAAAATGAATGCACATTTTGGAAGCATGTAAGAAGAAAATTGCTTCATACTTAGATTTTATAGCTTTCAAAGCAATTAGTCATATCTCATTTGAACTCACATATTCAATAGTTGGGCACCCATTTATTGAGAACATACCATTTTATGTTGTGTTAATATAAGTAGTATAGCTGGTGGAGAGTGTTCTTTTTGTTAGATGAATGCAAATTAGGCTTCAACGTAAGCCATTTTAAACTCAATTACCAACTATGGTTAAATTTTTGAGATTTCAGAGAAAAATACATCATAGTAGAAGCAAATATTCTCTAAGGATTTGTTTAGAGAGAATTCTCATTTAGTACTCTGAGAGTTACCAATTGTGGAAGTGCCAATGTACAATTCATCTACACTCAAGAGTGCCAAAGATTACACTAATAGCTTCAAGGTAATTTATTATGTATGGAGTCATAAAAAACGTTCTCATCAGCACTGAGTTACTATGCCCGTTATTGAGTGAATTTTATGCTCCTTATTATACTTAATTTGTATTGATTTAAAATTTGATATTACTATTAAAAATTGATCTTAAACTATAGATAATTTAGATTTTCTAAAAGGTTAATTTCAGAAGAAGAAAGTAAGATATAAATTTATATTATTACTAAGTTTATAATTTGCACAAAACTGTTTTAATAAGACAGGGGGCCGTGATCTCCCAGAATATCTAATTACCAAAGTTAATTCGTTGTTAACTATTAGAAGTAGTTTAAAATAATTCTAAAAATCTTGCAAATGACTTAGATAAATGGACAGTGTGAATCATCAATATCTTCTTACTATGGTAGTCTGATATTCATCATTTTCTTTTTTCTTTCATCCTTGTTTTATTTAAAAACACAAACATTTAGCATTGCATTTATCACAATGCTTTTTAGCATGCATATTTAGAATCATACAGACAATTAGTCTACCCATGAGGAAAACAGGAGTTGAGAGGGGAAATCTTTTGTAGCCATTAAAGTAAGTACGAGATTACATGTATTGCCTTTGTCCCACCCGAGTCAGAGCTTCAAGCTTGTCCATCCCCCAGACAGTGCGCACGGCACCCATTAGGTGTGTATCTACCCATCCCGTCCTCCCCTCTCCCATCTGCCCAACACCCAATGAATGTTATTACTATATGGCCACTTAAATGTTGATCAGTTAATACCAATTTGATGGTGAGTATGTGTGGTGCTTGTTTTTCCATTGTGATATTTCACTTAGCAGAATGGGCTCCAGCTCTATCCAGGATAATACAAGAGGTACTAGATCACTCGTGTATTGATGGACACTTGAGTTGTTTTCACATCTTTACAATTGTGAATTGTGCTGCTGTAAACATTCAAGTGCAGATGTCTTTTTTATAGAATGTCTTTTGTTCTTTTGGGTAGATGCCCAGTAATGGGATTGCTGGATCAAATGGTAGTTCTGCTTGTAGCTCTTTGAGGTATCTCCATATTACTTTCCATAGAGGTTGCACTAGTTTGCAGTCCCATCAGCAGTGTATGAGTGTTCCTATCTCTCCGCATCCACACCAACATTTATTGTTTTGGGACTTTTTGATAAAGGCCATTCTCACTCGAGATAAGTGATATCTCATTGTGCTTTTGATCTGTATTTCCCTGATGATTAGAGATGTTGAGCATGTTTTCATGTTTGTTGGCCATTAGTCTATCTTCTTTTGAAAAGTTTCTGTTCATGTCCTTTGTCCACTTTTTGACAGGGTTGTTTGATTTTTTTTCTTGCTGATTTTTCTGAGTTCTATATAGATTCTAGTTATCGGCCCTTTATTAGATGTGTAACATGCAAATATCCTCTCCCATTCTGTAGGTTGTCTGTTTGCTATTGTTATAATTTCCCTGGCTGTGCAGAAGCTTTTTAATTTGATCAGATCCCATTTATTTATTTTTGTTGTTGCTGTAATTGCCTTTGGAGTCTTCCTCAAAAATTCTTTGGCTAGGCCAATGTCTACAAGAGTTTTTCTGACATTTTTATCTAGAATTCTGATAGTTTCATGCCTTAGGTTTAAGTCTGTTATCCACAGTGAGTTGATTTTTTGTGAGAGGTGAAAGGTGTGGATCAATTAACACATAATAACTGTACATATTTATGAGTTAAAATCTGATGCTTTCATCAATGTATACATTGTATAATGATTAAATAAGGATAATTAGCAAATCATTCACCTCAAACATTTATCATTTCTTTGTGAGGAGAGCATTCAGAATTCTATCTTCTAGATATTTTTAAATATACAATATACTATTATTAACTATAGTCATCCTATTGCACAATAGAATGCCAGCTGTTATTACTCCTATCTAACTATATAACTTTGTACCAACTGACCAACCTCTACCCCTCCTCATTCTCTTTTCCCCTCCCCAGCCTCTGATAACTATTTTTTTTGTTCTCTACTTTTATGAGATTTTACATATAAGTGAGATCATGTGTCTTTCTGTATCTTGCTTATTTTACTTATAATGTGCTCCAGGTTCATCCATGTTGTCACAAATGACAGTATTTTCTCAATTCTCAATAGTGTTCTATTGTATGTATAGATGGTATTTTCTTTATGTCTTCATTGATGATACTTAGATTGATTTCATATCTTGGCTATTGTTAATAAACATACTGTGATAAACATGAAAATGAATATATCATTTTTACATACTGATTTCTTTTTCTTTATATATATATAGCCGGTAATGGGATTTCTAGATCATATGGTAGTTCTCTTTTTAATTTTTTGAGAAACCTCCATACTATTTTCTGTAATGAATGTACTAATTTACATTCTTAACAACAGTGCAGAAGGGTTCCCTTTTCTTCACATCTTCACCAATGCCTATTATCTTATGTCTTTCTGATAATAGCCATCCTAATTGGAGTGCAGTGATATTTTATTGTGGTTTTAATTTGCATTTCCCTGTGGATTAGTGATGTTGAGCATTTTTAAATATATCTATTGACTATTTGTATTTCTTCTTTCTATCTGTATTTCTTCTTGTCTATTGAGATTTTTTGACTTCTTTTAATTGGATTATTTATTTTTTGCTATTGAATTGTTTGAGTTTCTTATAGATTCTGTATATTAACCCCTTGCCAAATATATAGTTTGCAAATATTTTCTCCTATTCTGTAGGTTGTCTCTTTACCCTGTTGGTTGTTTTCTTTGAGGTGTAATTTTTTTTTTAATCTGATGTAATCCCATTTATTTTTTTTGCTTTTTTTGTATGTGATTTTGAGTTCTTATGCCTAAAATCCTTGTCCAGATCAATGTCATAAGGAGTTTCCTGTATGTTTTCTTCTAATACTACATAATTTCACGTCTTACATTTTAGTCATTAATCTATTTTGAATTAATTTTTATATATGGTGAGAGATAGGAGTCTAGTTTCATTCTTCTGCTTGTGAATATTCAATTATCCCAGCACCATTTATTAAAAAGACTATTCTTCCCTCAATGTATGTTTTTGATGCCTTTGTTGGAAATCAGTTAGCTTTAAATATGTATATATTATCTGAGTTTCAATTCTTATATTGCAGTATTTTTTGAAGTTGGGTATTATGATTCCCCAACCTATGTTTGCTTGGCTCAGTATTGCTTTGCCTGTTTGGGTTTTTTTATAGTTTCATGTGAATTTTAATATTATTTTTCTATTTCTGTGAAGAATGACATTGGTATTTTGATAGAGATTGCATTGAGTCTGTAGATTGCTTTGGGTATAGCAGTGCTAATTCTTCCAATCCATGAATATGTGATATCTTTACATTTATTCGTGTTCTCTTCAATTTCTTTCATCAATGTTTTATAATTTTCAGTATAGAGATCTTTTGCATTCTTAGTTAAATTTACTCCCAGGTTATATTAATTTTTTTGTAACTATTGTAAATGGGACATACTTTCTCCATTTCTGTTCAACATATTTCTAAAAGTTCTAGCCAGAGTAATTAGACAAGAAAAAGTTATAAAAATCTGTCCAAATAGGAAAGAGGAAAGTTAAAATATTCCTATTTGCAGAAGACATGATCTTATGTACATAGAAAGCCCTAAATACTCCACCAAAAAACTGTTAGAATGAATAAATGAATTCAGTAAAGTTGCAGGACACAACATCAACATGCAAAATATGCTAATAACGGACTATCTATATGCTAATATGCTATATGCTATATGCTAATTCTATATGCTAATAACGGACTATCTAAAAAAGAAATCAAGAAACAATTTCATTTACAATAGCTACAAAAGAAATAAGATACCTCATCAACTCCTTTTGATGACTGAGTAGATCTTAAAGTCTACCCATATACCTGGGGTAGAGCACTTTGAACAAATTGACTCTATGCTAAGTTCCCAATTCCAACTTGAAACTTTTCTTAATTTCAAAGCTTTCTCCTCTATTCACAAAGCAGCTTTTATAAACCAAGGATCTTTGTTACAGAGATTTGTAAATGTCCTAAAAGCAGTTATAACATTACTTTTTTATTTTGGTCTCCCTCTTTGTTATATGTTCCATATTGTTCAGATTTTAGGAATACTTTAGAGTTAAAAATGATATGCTAGACTATATAAAATATATTTATTTCTATATGTTTCATTTCTGTACCTTTATATCCTTGCTTATTGCCAAATTCAAAATTTTCTTTGAAAGAGTACTGTAAAGTTTCTATTATATGAATTATTTGATGTCTTCTAAGTATGAGGGAATTCAGGTGCTGGTGAGAAAGGTATCAGTTTACCTAGTTTCTGTCTCCTTGAACATAACATGATTTATAAATTCAAAAATAGTGATATTATATAATGTGCATTAGAAATGACATGGTTTCTTGTTTTCTTTTAGCTAATAATCTTCATTTATTAAGTACTTATTTCTTATTAAATCTACCTTTGCTAATGGTTTATTTTATTAATCAGTGTTTAAGGTTTTATTTAAGTTTTGTTTGAAAGCTATTTTCATGCAGCTCTAAAAGTAAATACTAAGTTAATGTCCACATGTACTGTACCAGAAAAATAGTGTAATTTAAAAAAATTATAAATTCAATTAATTACTCTTGTAAAGCAATTGGAACATAATGTGTGCCTTTGCTTGCAAAGCAGAAATTAAGTGAACATTAGTGGTCTAAAGAAAATTATAGTTTAAATGGTTTCTTATTTTATGCTGAACAAGTATAAGTAACATATTTATTTGGTGATAATGATCTGATTTTCCAGCTACATAAGGAATGCATCTATCTATGCATTTTTAATATAGTTGCATTAAAACTTAACAAAGCGCATTTAGTATTTGTATAAAATGTATTTGCATCTTAATTAGAACTCTAAAAATCTGATACAATATTGTATTATATGAATAAATGTTTTTCACATACACTACAGTTGAATGTGGAAGCCAAAATCCCCTAGATAACCCTAGGCAAACTTTTTTCTTTTCCTATACAGACATACAAAATACACTTGAGTTTGAAATGATAGGTCTGCACACTGGGAGAGAGAATATAAGATGTTATATATATACATATATATATATATACACACACACACATATATATACACACATATATATATATATCTTTGTTTCAGCTTGAACAAACATCTTGTACCACTTTAAACTTGACTACAAGTGTTTTATAAGCTTCTCTATAGCCTTTGCAAGTCATCGAGGTTAATGGTCAATGCAATTGCCATCTCTTATGCAATAAACTGCTTTATTTTGTCTGTGAGTTCTCTAAGGAGTAACACAAGCATAAAGAGTGTATTCGGCATACATGAAATATAACCCTATTAGAGTAGCCAACTAAATTACAGAATCTCTGAAGCAGAAAAGCTGCCAATTCTGTAAAATGATGGTCTTTCTATTCTTGAATGAAATGAAATGATAAGGCTGCTGATTTCAATAAAAGAATTTGAACCAAAAATCCAGAGTCATACAAAATGAACCTAATAAAACTGAAATGGCAGTACACATAATCTATTTGATGATTGCATTGAAGGAAAAAAAGAGGCTAATCAGAATGGCTGTGAATACACTAGCTCATTTTGCAAAAGAATAAACAATAGGAAAAGGAGTAGTAGAGACAAACTACTTCTTCATATCAAGGATTATTACCCCAAAACACCTGTTAAAATATGTTGTCATTGTGTTTATCACAGTCAAAGAAGTGGCTTAAAGATGGTAATATTTCTAGACACAGGAAATTAGATTTTTAACTATAAACCTAAAATTATGATTATAGTAATAAGTCATATTACTAATGTTATTTTTAATAATGGTGATTTATCTCCTATCGAATTTTATTTGCTGACTCGAATATTGTAGTTGGAGCATTTGCAACTTCTATATATTTGATATTCTTCAATACTTACTATTTAATCCTTATCAACTCCTTCATTCTATTCTAGATATTTTTTGACTTTTTTTCCAAGTCTACAAACCACAAATTCCCAATCAGCCTTCAACTAAAAACTAATACTTATTCATAATCAACTACTAATGAATTCGATGGATGAAAGGAAGTAAGTCAGGAAAGAAAAAGAGTTTGGTCAGCATTCTGTTTCTAAACCATTCCATTTCTACCACTGTATTTTTTATTCAAGCTTGCAACTAAAATGATGTTCGATGAAAAACCAAAAGATGCTTATGAATTTAATCCATTATTCATGTGGAAAAAGTATAAGGGAAGCTTCTTGGCATAATATGTAAGGTCATACATGGTCTTGTTCTATTTAATATACATATTACTGAACTATATAGGATAGCTAAAAAGCTGAAGTCTGCAATGTGTTTTATATCCCCCTGTCCTCATAAATATTTATATTTTTTATAGATGTATAGTTAGGGGATTCTTGACTAGGACTATTGTGAAAATCACTGGAAAGAGATCTAAACATTTTTTTTAAAAAATTAGGTAGGTTATTAATCAATGAGATCTAATTTTCATTAAAGGAGTACACTTTAAGTACCTAATACATGCCATGAGCTGGGACTGTGAAGACAAATACAGGTTGTCCTCATAGGGAAAATGGGAAATTGTAGCTAAATCTACCTTTATTTACAAAATATTCATTACAAGATTTTACAAAATTTCTCCTTTGTGTGGAGACTTTTGGGACACCCTGTATATCAGAAGTCCCTTTCTCAAGAAAATCATACTAAGAGACAGAAAGACATTGTCATTTATTGATTGCTAGGTAGAGTCTTAAGTAGCCACATCTTACAACATTCAGAAAAATATGTGCTGACATCCAAGTTTTATAGATAATATATTATGTCAATACAAAAACAATTACAGATAAATTGAATAAATGCTAGAAAAACATATTTCAAATGTTATCTGAGAACAAAGGAAAAGTTGATTTCTTGTTTAGCACAAAGCATCACCAAAGCATTCAAGTGTTGGCATTCTATTATGGTCTTTCACATGAGCCTACTTAACTATTACTGCTGAGTAATAATTAACACAAATTTAGTGATTTAAAATAAAGCACATTTATTATTTTACTGTTTCTGTGGATCAGGAATCTGGGCATTGGCTTAGCTGGGTCTTCTGTTTAAGGATTCATATGGCTGCAATCAGTGTGTTGGCCAGGGCAGCAGTTCATCAATGCTCAAATAGTGAAGAGTCCTGGAAAAATATACTTACAAGGTCACTAAGGTTTCTGACAGAATTCAGTTCCTTGTGGACTTTTAAGACTAAGGTTTCTAGTTTTGGGCTGGCTGTTGGCTAGAAACTGCCCCCAGCTCCTAGAAGCTGCTCATAGTCCCTTGCAATATGGGTATAGTCAACCTGGTTTCTTGCTTCCTGCAACAGATAGGTAAGCAAAGAAAAATGTAGGAAGAAATGAGATTTAGATTTTCCTCGGTGATGTTGAATTATACATTTTTTCAAAATATTAGACCCAAGGGATTTGGATAATAATAGCAGTTATCACTTAGCTCCCATTAAGTGCTATAAACTGTGTTGATGGTTACTGATAACAACAAATAATGTGTATTTTTTGTATTAGTGTGTTCCAATTCCTTTTAGTATAAGTTTGTTCAAATATTTGGGATGGACTTATACTATAATAGTCATTATTTGTTTGAAATTGAAATGTAATATGTTATTAATTATTTTATCTGGCAACCTAATTATATATGTATTATCTTATTTATTACTGACAAAACTGAAGCAAATACTTTTAATAACATCATCCTTTTTATTATTGTCCTAAAAATTTTATTTAACTGAAACTTAAGAAGTTTAAGTCTTTATTCAAAGTACAGATTTTTAAGTGGTAAGGTAAGCATTCAAATATAGTATTAACACAGTTAAAAGAGACTGCTATTTTGACTTTTATAATTTACTGCCTTTCCGCATAAAATATTATTTTTAATATTCATTTCAATAACTTATTTACTCTGCGAGTTAAGAAATAAAAAAACAGTATCTTAAAAAGAATTTGAAACTAGATATACTTACTAGACATTGTGGACAAATGGCAATGATTAAATTTGAGAATTGGAAAGGCTATGCAAGGACAGCATTGCTGTGGTCTTTTAACAGAGGCAGGCCTAAGAAACAGAAATCTGATGGGGAAGAAAATGAAGGATGCTGTTGGAGTCTCACTATGGTAAAGTGTAAAGTACCCTATGCAAAGTACTTATAATCCTTGGGTTCTTTTATTGCTAAATCCTTATTTCCTAAGTCCATCAAATCTATGATGAAATCAGGATCAGTAAAGGTCTCTTTTCAATTTGATTTTTATTCCTCCATTGGGCATTGCTTTAATATGTTATAATCTAGCAAATTTTATTCTTCTTTCCCTGCAGGAGAATGAAAGCTGGTGTAAATATACAAAATAAGCATGAGTCATTTCTCCTGAGAAGAAGCTGCATTCTATATGTCTAGTAACACGGTAATTGGTTTGGTGGCCTGAGTTGTATATTATAAAATAAGATATTTTTGAATCTAATTTTTCACTGTGATTAAGATGGAAGGGTTTAGAAATGTTCAAAAGCATCCACAGTTGGCCAGGCGCAGTGGCTCACGCCTGTAAGCCTAGCTCTCTGGGAGGCCGAGACGGGCGGATTGTTCGAGCTCAGGAGTTCGAAACCAGCCTGAGCAAGAGCGAGACCGCGTCTCTACTAAAAATAGAAAGAAATTAATTGGACAACTAAAAATATATAGAAAAAATTAGCCGGGCATAGTGGCACATGCCTGTAGTCCCAGCTACTCGGAAGGCTGAGGCAGGAGGATCACTTGAGACCAAGAGTTTGAGGTTGCTGTGAGCGAGGATGACATCACGGCACTCTAGCCTGGGCAACACAGTGAGACTTTGTCTAAAAAAAAAAAAAAAAAAAAAAAAGCATCCACAGTTTTATAAGAAGAAAGCATTGTTTTCTGAGTGAAAGTCAGACTTCGTGGCTGAATGTTTTATCATGCTTTTTCAGTCCTCAAAACTACAATAGGTTACGTAAACTCCTGCTAACTTTACTGTAGATGTTAAACAATACATCACTCTATTTTGTCCTAAATATCTCTCTGTTCTCTCGTCCCATTCCAACTTCCTTTTCCTTTATTTTTTATTTAGTCCTGAACCAAATTTATTTATTTACCTATACATTTCTTTTAAAATTGATTTATAATCTAATTTATTCATAAGAAAAAGTATTTATCCCTCTAACCAAAGCTCAGAGTATATAATGCAGAAAAGATAATTATACATTTTATATCAAAATTTTGCAAAGAAAACAAGAAAAGAGGGTTTTTACATGGGTCTGTTAGGATAGATTAAGTTATAACTTATGCATTAGAAAAAATATTCTCCCAACTACAGAGACTAAACACAACTAAAACTTATTCCCTGCTAATTACATGTTCCCAAAACACGTTGGTAGGAAGTTCTATTCTCTATACTTACCAAAGGCTCCAGGCAAGAGGAGGCTGCATCTAGGAAAAGAGAAGTGCAGTATCATGACTCTTGTATCAGTTCTTAAAGCTCTTCTCCAGAAGTGACACATCACTTTTGCTCCATTATATTGACTCAAAATTACATAGGCACAGGAAAATACAATCATATCTTCTATTCTACCTAGAAGGAAAATAGAAATATTTGATCAAAAGTGCCAATAATTGTTGCTCAAAATCATGAACAAATTTAGACTTCCATTTTTTTTTTTTAATAAGAAAGGTCATCTTATTGAATGCGTATGGAGGATTAAAAAAGCCGACAGATCACTATTTACACCTGGAGATTAAAGAAAATACCTCACTGCACAGGCATGGGATCGATATTGTTATAAGTACATCATGAAGACACAGTTACAATTTCATCAAATCAGTTCCCTTGGAAAAAACAAAAGAAGTGGCTCTTTGGATACATCAGTAATATGTATTTTCTTTTCTTCTAATTGTAGTAAATTTCTTTAAAGAGTGTCTTCATTCAAGTTATTTAAGAAATAATAAACAGTAAGCAACTGATGTGCTTTCCGAACTGCTTTCACATACCCTTACTCCTGGGGCAATCAACCACAAACTATCATCATCTGAATGCTTTATGGAAAATGTGTGAATTCTCACTTCTTATTTGATTCTCAGCTTAAAAATATCAAAATGTGTATGGATGTTTGAGAGTTTTCTTTTTCATGAACCTAAGCTGATATCACTGGATATCATTTTTATGTGAAGTAGTTTTGAAAATCCAATCGTAGACAAAAAGAACACATTTTCATAAATCTTTTTTACATGACTTGTTTCAAATATGTAAAAATTATGGCGTACACTAAACACTCGAGAAATATGAGTTGGGGGGATTGAAATCATGTGAGTTTAAGTATGAAAATCACAGAAGATGAAAAAAAATTAGATGGTATTATAATTTGATAGTTCTGCACTTCCTTTCCCACCCACTACCCACTCATAAAGGAAATGCAGACAGTCCCCAACTTACGGTGGATTGCCTTACAATTTTTTTGTTGTTGTTTCTTGTTTTTTACTTTGGTAGTTTTTTACTATGGTAGTGCCAAAGCAATACACATGTAGTAGAAAGCCTACTTCGAATTTTGAATTTTGATCTTTTCTCAAGCTAGGAATATGCTGCACCATACCCTCTCATGATGCTGGGTCAAATCATCTAAAACAAAGCCTACTTTATACTAGAGTATCGAATATCTCATGTAATTGATTGAATACTGCACTGCAAGTTGTTCTGAGTACGTTTAAGGTAGGCCAGGCTAAGGTATGATGTTTGGTAGGTTGGGAATACTAAATGCGTTTTTAACTTAAGATATTTTCAATTTGCCATGGGTTTATCAGGATGCAACCCCATGGTAAGCCGAGGAACATCTGTAGATTACCAGAAAAGTTTAACTTAGCTTCACCCTACAGCATTTTGACTCAATTCTTATCAATACGTGTTCATTCAGTTCATATATCTTGCAAGGCAATTTACCAGGCATTTATGAGTATATAAGGGAAAAGAATTTCTGCCCAATGACAGAATTATATAAACCTCATATGTTTCATTGTTTTTCATTTTTCTCCTACATGTTTACATGGCCAGTCTTTGGGGGTGCTACTTGTTTATGAAAATTGACTATTGTACGATGTAGGGACAGTCAGTGGAGGACATTGTGAATTTTTGTTCCCCAAGACTGGATCCAAAAATGGAGGCTGTTGTGATTTTCTAGGATGTTAAGGGGGGTAGGTCATCTCTTTTCTGGATCTCAAAGTTGTAACAATATGAGGAGGAAGAAAATAGAAAGCACCGTAGTAGCAATCTCTCAGGGGCAGTGAAGAGGAGAAGAAAACAGATTGTGGGCTTGTTTTCACAATAGGTGATGGAGGTAATAACTACAGATGGGATTTTTGGGTTGATCTTAATTCTGAAAAACCTCAAGAGGCCACTGAAATTGTATCTATTTCATTCTTTCATTTCTTCTGAATCTTGTTCTATAACCTATGGTAGTGACCTGTCACATAATAATATGTTTTAAAAAAAGAAAAATAAAAAAATAACAAAAATAAAAATATCTTATCAGCACTTTCGTGCTCACTTTTCTGAAATAGAAGTAGAAAAGGTGCTAAATGGTCACAGTTTATGTAAAGAAACAGCATTTCATTCAATGTGAAATAAGAAGCTGCTGTGTTTGAGTAGAAAGAGGAAGGATCTCTACTTGATATTTGTTCTTCCTATCATCTGTTACTTATTGGTTTAAAGGCATAGTTTTTTATTTTCTCTGAGCCTAACTTTATAACTATAGAACAAGAAAGGATGGAGAAAATTTAAAAAAACAATTTTGTTTTATATTTATCTTAAAAAAAAATCCATCAAATTGAAAAGGTATCTCCTCGTAACCACATAACATGTGGCAGAGGAGCTTAAAACAGGATTTGGGATCAAATTCCCCAGGCTTGACTCCTATTTCCGCCAGTTCTCTGTTGTATGATATGTAACAGGTTACATAATCACTCTGTTCACATTTTCTTCTCTTAAAAAGTAGGTATTAGTAATACTTGCCTCAAGAGGTTAAAGCACATGACTAGAAAGTAAGTGAATAGAATAACCCCATGCACAAAGTAATGAATTAAAGTTAGCTGTTTTATGGGTTATTCTTATAATTTTATTATATGTATCTTCCACCTCTAGTCTACTTTTCTAGTATACTGATGTTTTTGTCTCTGCTTATTTTTTTGTTGGACCAAAGGATGCTGAATTGGAATAATTCGATCAATTGCATTGTTTGATTTGTAACTTTTTGTCTGAATTAGTCATTTTCTACATTTTAATCTTATGTGTTTTTGACCCCCCTTCGTTTTAATTTCATAATTGCATGTCTCTCAACAACACCTATTTCTTATTCTACTTCAATGTATGTATTTAATCCTCTCAACAAACTATCACTGATCACTAAAAATGTAGAAAGTTTAAATTCAGTGTAAAAATATCTAAGTATCTTCAAATTCATTAAGATGCATGTCTTAATTCTATTTTAATAAGTCCTATATATTCATGATGTTATTAATTTGACTGATGAATTGCTTTGCTGTCCCAAAGAAGATTCTTGACTATTGTTGAACTATCACTTTTTTTTCAATGTTTGTTTTTCATTTTTCTTTTTTTAATTAAGGATCTCTCTCTTACCTTTTCTGTCTAAGAAGCATATTTATTTTCTTTGAGTACATACATGTACTTAATGTTTTCCCTTGCCTTAATTATTTTTTATTCATTTATTCTTTTGGCCTGCTCTACTATTCTTTTACTAGCTTCTTGACTTCAAAGTTTAGCTCACATAGATCTTCTTTTCTGATAAAATGCTCAAGATATAAATTTCTACCAAAATTTCCCCTTTAGATGCACCTCACATATTTTCTGCATAGGTTTCTTTCATTGTCATTTAGCTGTAAGAATTTTATAATTTCTCTTTGAGATCCTTTTAGAGAAACAGATCAAAAGAACCCTCCTCTGAGCTCCGGAGACATCATCCAAATAGCACCTTTTCTTTAGAAATCTGGAACTCATTTTCAACAGTCCCCTATTCATCCTAGTTCTTAATATCCACAACTTCTTTCCTTATTTTTCTTCAGCCCTTGGGGTGCCAGTTGCTTTCTGTAATTTCTGTTTTGTATACATAGGACTGGCCTTACTGAATTCAGACAGAAAATTTATTTGTATGGGTTGTAGGATTACAAAAAATCCCCAACTCTTTCAATTCTCTCATGGGAAAGTTGGGGTTATTGATTGGCAGGAAGTAAGTATGAGACATGGAATGATAACATCTGTGTGGACTCAATTGTTGCTGGGAATGTGGAAACCTCTTCTCATGTTGAGTTTTTTTTTGTAAATGGAAACAGCAAGCCTTCTCAAGTCTGAGGAGGCAAATTTCTCTTGCTTAACAATTGCATAATATAATCATGGAGAGACAATGGTCTTGTGAAGTTATGCTTACTCTCCTTAAAAAGTCGCAATACTTTGTTGCCTCTAAATTTATAACTCTAGTTATATCTTAACATGTTCCAGGAGAGAAGTAAAAATTCATACATGGGAGGAAACAGCTTGTACTGCAAAAGAACTTCACCATTTTACCCAGAAACAAAGCCAAATATCTACAATCAAGTGATCTTCAAGAAAGCAGATAAAAACATACACACACTGAGAAAAGGACATTCTGTTCATAAACGGTTCTGGGAAAATTGGATAGCCACATGCAGAAGAATGAAACTGGATCCCTATTTCTCATTATACACAAAAATTCACTCAGGATGAATTAAAGATGTGAATGAAAAACCTGAAAACGTAAAAATTCTAGAAGAAAATCTAGGAAAAACTCTTCTGTTAATTGGCCTGAGCAAAGAATTTATTACTAAGACCCCAAAGCAAATGCAATGAAAAGAAAAATAAATAAATAGATCTTAATTAAACTAAAATGTTTCTGCACAGGAAAAGAAACAATCAGCAGAGTAAATAACCTACACAATGGGATGAAATATTAGCAAACTATGCATCTTATAGAGGACCAATATTCAGAATCTACAGAGAACTCAAACAAATGAACTAGGAAAAAAGACCAATAACCCCATTAAAAAGTGGGTAGAGATGTGAACAGATATTTTTCAAGAGAAGACATACAAATGACCAACAAACATATAAAACAAAGTTCAATATCACTTAGCATCAGGGAAATGCAAATTAAAACCACAATGAGATATCACTTTACCCCAGGGAGAATGGCCATTACTAAAAAGTAAAAATAAAAAAATAAACAAACAGAACAAAACAAAAAAACAATAGATGTTGGTATGGATGCATGAAAAGGGAAGGCTCATGCACTCTTGGTAGGAATATAAGTGAGTACAACCTCTATAGAAAACAATATGGGGATTTCTCAAAGCACTAAAAGTTGACCTCTAATTCGATTCAGCAGTTCCATTACTGGATATCTACCCAAAGGAAAGGAAGCCATAATATCAAAAAGGCACCAACAATCATCTGTTTATTGCAACACAATTCACAATTACAAAGATGTAGAATTAACCTAAGTGCCCATCAACTGAGGAGTGAATAAAGAAAATTTGGTGTATATATATATATATATGCCATGAAATACTACCCAGTCATAAAAACAAATGAAATAATGTCTTTCACAGTAACTTGGATAGATTTAGAGGCCATTATCCTACGTGAACTAACTAAGGAACAGAAAACCAAATAACCCATGTTCTCATTTATAAGCGTGAACTAAGCTGTGGGTATGCAGAAGCCTGGAGAGTACACAATGGACATCAGAAGGGAAAAGAGTGGGAGGGGAGTGAGATAAGAAAGAGCAACCTTTAGGGTGCAATGTACACTAAAAATCCAGACATTTCACCCACGTAAACAAAAACACTTATACCCCTAAATCTACTGAAATAAAAAAAACCAAATATTAAAACAAATTTTAAAATGAAAAAATGCATTATCAACTTTTTATAAATTTCCTATAAAATTTACTTTCAGTGCCTCCCCCTCAAAAAAACTTCAAAGTTTTGTTAATTAACATTAGCAAAAACCTAGGATATATGTATGCAAATGGATTCTAAGGATCTTTTTTTTTTTTGAGACAGAGTCTCACTCTGTTGCCCGGGATAGAGTGTCATGGCATCAGCCCAGCTCACAGCAACCTCAAACTCCTGGGCTCAAGCAATCCTCCTGCCTCAACCTTCCAAGTAGCTGGGACTACAGGCATGTGCCACCATGCCCAGCAAATTTTTTCTATATATTTTTAGTTGTTTGGCTGATTTCTTTCTATTTTTTAGTAGAGATGGGATCTCGCTCTTGCTCAGGCTGGTTTCAAACTCCTGAGCTCAAACCAATCCACCCACCTTGGCCTCCCAGAGAGCTAGGATTACAGGCTTGATCCACCACACCCGGCCAGATTCTAAAGATCTTAAACTAAAAATAACAGAATATATCGCAGGACCAGAACAAGTTTGACAAAAGTGAGCTTGAGTTTCATGCTGAATTTAGTAGGTTTACCTCGGCTGCAAGTGGCTCTAATAGATTACTTGGTTGACAAAAATTGGGACTAAATGATGGTCTGTATATTCAATAATTTGAGATGCCAGAATTTTCCTTGTAAAATTAAAAAGAAGGAATCCAATGTATTAGGGATAGAGGAATGTTTGAGCAGATTTATACTGTGTTACTTCCACGCTTTCCTCAAAAGTGCTAAGAAATCACTTTGTTCACCAAGATATTGAGAGATACATTCAGGAGCTGATTGCTAGTTTTCTCAAAAATTTCTGTGGTAGATATCTTCTATAGATGAGGTATCATTTTTGGAAAGGCTGCAACTGAGCTAGAGTTTCTGATTTCAAAGGAAGTGATGGAATCCTGCTGTAGCAGGTGCCAACATGCAACACCAGAGACACAGTGGGCCCATTTACCATAAAGGATTGCAGAGACAAAGAGTAATCAGAATGTTTTGATTCTCAGGAATATCTGGCAATGGCTTATCAATCAATGTGTACCTAGGAATAAAACGCTTAGACAGCCTATTAAAATGTTACTTGATTAGATAATAGGAAAATCTCCAAATCTGGTGACTAGAAAACTGACTAGAGT
Source organism: Avahi laniger (assembly GCA_963575035.1). NCBI lineage: Eukaryota > Metazoa > Chordata > Mammalia > Primates > Indriidae > Avahi > Avahi laniger. The sequence continues at coordinate 52,946 of CAUYSK010010546.1, forward strand.
CAGAATAATAGAGTCATATCTTCTCACCAATGAGTCCAAATGTTAGTCAAATTTTAGGTTTCCAGACCTAAGCCTGTTCTCACACTTGATAGACTGACATTGAATTGAAATCCTGAGGACTCAAAAGACCATTCTGCTCCACTGGTAAAAGGGGAGGCTTATCCTTGTCAAGTGACAAATACAATTGTTGTCTCAAGTTCAAATTGCAGAGCCGAGCTATTTCTGTGGACTTACTCAGCAATTGGTAAAATAATCGCAATTGCTTTCTGACGTGTGGGTATAGGGTGATTGTGTTAGGAAGCGTAAATAGAAACTCCTTCCCTATGAGGATGGTAATCCAGAAGTAATAACACATTAACAAACCTCTAGGGTCACCCTAGGGGTGGGTGCACAGATGACAGCTTCTATCAAAGACTTCAAAGATACGAAGGTGATGACATCCCATCCCCATTAGATTCCCTATTTGGCCTATGTGGCAGACAGAGGGATCTTCATGATTGACTGTGGATTTCATCCTAAATTTAATCAAGACGTCTGTTCATCTGATTAAGTTTACTGTCTTACTAGAACCTTCAACATTGTCCCTGGTACCTGGCATGCAAGTATCGACCTGACAAATCCTTCTTTCTGTACCAGTTTTCAAGGACAATGAGAAGCTTTTTGCTTGTTTTTATTTTTTTCCATAGCAGGGCTAAAACTGTACCATCATCACTTTGTCTCAGGGATATAACAACTATCTTTCTTTCTACCATAATGTATTCCTCAGATACCTTATTGTCTTCAAACAACAGAACTCATACTGAGCCTCACATTGATGTTGTTAAGTTCATTGAACCTGATGGCCAAGAAGTAGCAAATACTTGCATTGGGTTTATCAGAATAAAATGTCCATGGAATTTCAGGGGCCCACCATGTTGAAGGGATGGGAGGTGTACTGCAATGATATGAGCATGTCTGTCTATTCCCTCCATGGTAAAAAAGTTATTTTAAAGTTACTTTACCTTTTACCATCTGTCACTTAAAAAAAAAAAGACATAAAACTCTTAAAATATTTTGGATCTTAAGAGCAGCATATACTATATGTGAGTTTGCTATGCCAACTCACTTATTGAAAAAACACATAAAGCTATTAGTTTTGGAGTGGGTACCAGATCAAGAGAAACTCTACAGAAAGCTCAGACCACAATGCAAGTGACTCTACTCCTTGGGATTTCACAACCTAACAGATTTGATATTAAAAGTATCTATGACAATGCCACAGCAAGTACAGTCCATAAACTCTCACAGTCAACAGTAAAACAGGAAGGTGCAACATAAGGTAAACAACTATATCACTAAGCCTATTGTTATATATGTATATGTATATATGTGTATATATATACATTTATTTTATATATATATATATATCAATTAAAGAAGCATAAAATTGGTTTATAGTCTGATGCAAATAGCACTTTGAGTGGCCTTGGTCAATAGACATGTTTATGGAGCTTTTGGGGGGCCTCTGCAGAAGAATCACAATTCAGATATCTAAGATTCTAGTCTGACCCTATGCACTCCCCAGGAGGTAATTATTCTATTTTGGAAAATAGCTTCTGGCTACCTAGAGGACCCTGGTAGAGAAAAAATGCCATAGAACCTGTAATGGCTATGCCTGTGAGTTGCCCCTTATAAACTGGATGTTGCCTGTTATCTCAAACCATAGTGTTAGGCATTGGCAGTATTTATATTTTATCAAATCTAGATAGTGTCTAAGAGACTGGACTGAAGCAGGTCTGAACACAAATAAGTTACATGAACAACTTAGACTAGACTATATTGATTAGATTCTTATTGCATTTCTTTCTCTGCCTCAGTTCATACTTACAGTCTCAGCTTTTTATGACCAGTTTCCTGAGGACACAATTTCGCAGGGCTAGCTTTCAGATGGATCTGCATGATATCCTGGTACCAACAAGAAGTAGACTACTGCAGCACTACAACATCAATAGGAAGTATCTTTGAAAGAAAGGGATGAAAGGAATTCTCCTAGTGAACAGATATTCAAGCAGTACATTTCATCATCCAATTTGTCATTTGAGAGATGAATAGAAGTATGAATCTACCCTGATTTTTGAGCAATGGCTAATGGTTTGCCTACATGGTTAGAGATTTGAAAACAACAAGATTGGAAGTTGACTGACAAAATGGTCATAGGTAGAAGTGTGTGGAAGAAACTCTTAGAATGGTCCAGAATGCTCACCAAAAGGCATCCACTGCAGAACAGACTCTCACTAATTAGAAAATTTGATAAATTCTGTGCATGGCAGCCAATCTTATTTCTAACCATCTCAGTGTTTTCTGTGATGTCCCATGTACAAAATGTTAAATGATGACACAGATGGAGGCTATGAATGGACTCAGGAACATGGGTTTTCCCTTATAAAGACTTGCTGCTGTCGCGCTGAGCTCCTGATATGCCTTCATTCTCTGGGGGAATTAGGCTCCCACCCACTGGCACATTGATTACGTTGGACTCATTCCACAGTGGAAGAGCAGTGATTTGTTCTCAGTGGAATAGATGCATAGTTTGGATATGGATTTAATTTTTGAGCTGATGCTTCTCCTTCCAGAACTACCATCTGTGGAATTAGAATGCTTTATTTACCCTTATGGTATTCTGTGTAACATTGTTTCTGATGAAAGAATTCGTTTCACAGCAAAATGAAATATAACAATTGTTTCATACTACGGAATACATTGATTTTTATAACATTTTTTACAAAGCAACTGGCCTTAAAGAACTTTGAAATGGTCTTCTGAAGAATCAGCTATGGTATTATGCAGGAGATAATATCCAAATTGGATGGAAAACTATCCTTCAAGGAGTGGTATGTTTTTGTTTTTGTTTTTGTTTTATAATCAGTATTCCACATATAGTGGTATTTCTTCCGTAGTGAAAATATCAACTGTGAAATCAAGGCATGCTAGTGGAAATACTTCTATCAGGTGCAGTGGTTCACACCTGTAATCCTAGCACTTGGAGAGGCCCAGAAGTGAAGATCATTTGAGATCAGGAGTTTGAGACCAGCCTGAGCAACATAGTGAGACCTCAACTCTACAGAAAAGAAAAAACAAAAAAGAAAAAAGAAATGCTCCAGTCACTATAAACGTAATAATCCACTTACACGTTTTTTTCCTTCATATTCCCTCAACTTTAAGTGCTGTTGGTTTGGAGATTTTATTAATAGTTTTCAAAGGAAGAATGCTTTCATCGGGGGCACACAGTTCATTTAATTGAAAGTCTAAATTGTTCTCTGGCTATTTTAGGTTTCCGTATAATTGAATATGCAGGCAGAGAGGGTGATTAGGCTACCGGCTGGGGTAAATTATTCTAATTATCAAAGGAGCATTGGGGTTGCTGCTACAAAGTGGGAGAAGAAGAAACAAGGTTTGAAATTCATAGTATTTTCTTAGGCACCTCTTAACTACTCCTGTATCATGTATCAAAAGTGGCCTAAAAACTTAAGACTACTGAGTATTCAAAACACTAATTAATGAAGATATAAATCACTCCCTTAAAGGAGACCCAGACCAGATGAAGTTCTGAATGAGAGCAAACGGGTAACAGAAGAAGGAAAAGGTAAATATAAACTATGGCTTTATGACATAAACAGCAATGAGCATTTTAAGTGCTACGAATACTTTTTCTTTGCTTGTTATATATTTAATTGTATACATTTACTTTCTCCTCCTCTTTCCCTCATCTTCTCTTCCTTTTCCTCCTTCTTCTCTTTTCGCCTCCCCCATTTCCCATCCTCCCTTCCTCATATTTTATGTAAGGATTGTTGCTGGTGTTTAACCTTATAATTTAGTCTTTAGGCTACTAGAAGTAGGACCGTTACCTTTTTTAGGGAGCAAGGAACATCACTTAGGGATGAGTGCCGCTCGTGTTGCCCAGAGATGGAGATGATGAGAGTTGGGACTTTGAGAGAGGAGCTTTGTTTGTATGAAGAGCAGTTATATATGGTTACGAGAAACCATTTTTGTTTTGTTTTGTTTTGAAGGTGAAATGTGGTAGAAGGAAGAGTGCAGATGCTAAATAGTTTGAGTTTTCAGGGATGTTTTTACACATTTCCAAATCCGCTTTATTGTGTCCCTTAAAAGGCAGCATCGCAAGCCACCCAATTACCCTTCCCTTTACTTGGCTGTAATCAACTCGAGGGCAGATACCACGATTTTTTTATCTGTGTTCATCTATAGCTTTTATAAAGTCAGCAAACAGGAAAATTTCTGATTCAAAGTAGGCCTAAAGTAACAATTTGTTTAGTGAAATTTAAATGAAAGAAATAATTAGCTAAATAACAGCTTTGGATATTTTGGGTTTTTTTCCCTGCACAGAATTACACAGTTGAATTCATTTGCTAAACAGATACTTATGCAGGGCCTTCCATATGCTACACACTCTTCTATTATTGGTGATTCCTGGGTTAATAACATCGATAGCAACCTAAGCCTGAGAAAATAAAAATCAAATTAAATTTTTCATTTGTATGACTGATCTTTTATTAGAATCTTTGTGCTTATGAGACCATAAATTTATTTTTACATTATGGATTATTACTAAAGTTTCAGAAAAATTATTATTTTATATATTGCATCCCATTGTGTTTATTTGTGATAGATAATGATTCCTACCATGCTAGAGTAGGTAATTAAAGGTAAAGCAGGTAGTAGAATTTGGATACTGAGGAATTCAGTTTATATCCTACCTACTTACTTTTTTATGAGACTATTAAGGTTACTTAAATTTCGATATTTTTTTTCCTTTGTGTTAAGTTTGGAAAGTTTCCGGGGACTTGTCTTCTAGCTTACTGATTCTTTCACAACTTTAAGTTTACTGATAAACATGTGCAAAGCATTCTTCATTTCTGTTACTATGTTTTTGATTTAAAGAATTCCCTCTTGGGTATTTCTTATAGTTTCCATTGTTCTGCTTATGTTATCCCTCTAGTCTTGCATGCTGTGTACTTTTTCCAATACAGCCTTAACGTATTAATCATAACTATTTTAAATTCCCTATCTGATAATCATAACGTCTGTGCCGTATCTGAATCTGGTTCTGATGATTGCTTTATCTCTGTGTCTTTCTCTTGTTTTTTGACATCTTTTATATTTTTTTTCTTTGGGTGAAAGCTGGACATGTTGCTTTGGGTAATATGAACTGGATGATAAACCTTTAGCGTGTGAATTTATGTGAATCTGGCTAGCAGTTGGGGATATGTCCAATATTCATTGTAGTTGTAGGCACGAGAGACTTCAAATTTCTCTAGTGTCCTTGTTTTTGTCTCCCTTCTTGACTTTGGGGCTTTGCTTTGTGCTGCTTCTCAGAGAGGATCTGCGTCTTGCAGCTATGTTTGCTGTCATCCACTGCCGCCATGCTGGTACGGTGGTAAAGTGTGGGGAGGGGTGTTCTATAATCTTCTGATTAAGTCAAGTCTCTCATGGGCCTGTATCTCAAGAGAGTGGGTGGCTTTTACAACTATTTCCGTCTCCTCTAAAGGTGTCTACCTTTTGCTTGCCCCTTTCCTCTACTTCCTTCTTTAGCTGCAACATTCCCAATCTAGTTATTTGAATCCTTTTCACTTGATGACCCTGGATTGTTTTTCCTTAGGTGAGGAGGAAGGCTGTAGCTGCCTAGATTGGGATCGAGCTCTCTTACCCTAGGTACGGTGAGATTTCAGTATTGCCCACTGGTGATATCTTCTTCCCTGGAGACTAGGCCTGTATTAGGGAGAGAGATATGGGAAGGTTTCACGGTGATTGCTATTCTCCCACTGCCAGAGTTGCAAGGATCATTTTGAACCGTGGCTGTGAGACTCCGGTGGAGTTCCTGAAGGAAAAGTTCATGGGACTGTGGAGGCCCACTGTGACTGCTCCACAGTATTTGATCAGTCTTGCTCTAGTTCACCCCTAGCTTCTCAAGTTAGTCAAAATGACTAATTAAATAATATCCTACTCTTCCTACCAACTTACAGTATCCAGCACCTTCTGCTGTCAAAAAAGTCTTGGGCCTTTTATTTCTCTGGATGTGCCTGTCTCTCCAGATTTTATGGTTGGCTGTTTCCCTGTGACCTCAGTCTTCTGATGAGTCCAAAAAAAGACATTAACTTTTCTTTTCCAGCTGTTTCTTGTTATAAGGACAGGAGTGGTGACTTCAAAAATCTTTCTATGTTGAAGCTGAAACCACTGCCCCCATCTTTAAAAAAAAAGAATTAAAAATACATTTTGCAAAGTATTGACTATTAATTTTGAAATGAAAATTACTTGGTTTTATAAACTATTAGATTTTATGAAAATGTTAGATATTCTTATAAGATTTAACTTAAAATGTTTTAACATTTGATAAACTTTTCCTTTTTTTCTCTCATACTGAAAATGAGTAGATTATGTACTAACACTTTTGGTTCTTTTTAACACAAGAAATGACTGTTTATCTTCTATTCTGTTTATCTTTATGTTTTTAATCAATAAATTTTTAGTATGGACTTTTATGTTGCCTTTAAATATCCATCAGAAACTGTGACCATTCTTTGTTTATTTTTTTATGGCTTTGTTAAAACTGCTAGAAACAACACTTTGGAATCATAAAAATCAATAAGCCTTTTGATCTAACTCCTTCCAATGTCACTTCCTCATCTGGAGTTTTAGGCACTTTTAAGATTCTTCTGACTAGAAATTTTTTTTATACATATACTTTTTGCCTCTATTACTTTAGGGAATGATTGATCCTGATCAACTTGTCAACATTTCCTTTTATTTGGTCAGCAGGGTGTCTGCTCTTTTCCTAGAACTCTAGAAATATTTCTCAACTTTATAGAATATAATAGGTTTGTGCTACTTGTAGTAAGCCTGAACATAGAACTGTGAGTTGTGATAATAAAACTAATAATAGAGATAAATTAGCACTAATCAGCATGGTAAAGTAGAGTGGCAGTAGAACACAAATCCAAGAAACTGGCTGTATATAATTGGATAAGACAGTCTACCTCTCTGAAACTCTATTCCCCAATATCAAAAAAGTGTTCTGCTTGGAAGTTCCCTATAATTATTTAACAAACATATGTTGAGAACCATCTCTTTTCCAGACACTATCCTAGACGTCAGGAATACCTTGATGAAGAACAAAAACAAGGTTCTTGCACTCATGGAGATTAATTCTACGATGATGTTAACAATAAATAAGAAAAAAGAAATGAAGACACAGGAAAATATCAGACGATGATGACTATTTTACAAAGGGCTAAAGTAAGGTTGTTTGACAGTCAGTGAATACTACCTTAGATCAAGTAATCAGTGATGGCCTCAGATCTAAATGAATAGGAATCAGCCATCAATAGAAAAAATAGCAGGTGGAAATAAAATTGGCAAAATTAGGACCCATGGGGAACACTAGCTTTGCTACATGGCAGTAAAAGAATGGGAAAATATCAATTGAAAAATAGAGAAGATTAAAATCTGATTATGTAAGAATCTGTAAGTTAGGTAAGGAGTTGGTTTTATTGCAAGTGTGATTGGAAACCACTGTCAAATTTCCTACCAATTCAATGATTCAGTACTGATTCGTTAAGCAGCCCTCATCTTCATATTTTGAAAATATGGAAATTAAAATATATTTATTAGGTTGGTACAAAAGTAATTGCAGTTTTAGCATGGTTGAAATTTGCTATTTAATATTGGAATACATTCTTAAATAAATGTGGTTATGTTATACATCATTTTAATGTGCATTTCTCTCTTTTTTTTGCTAATGAATTATTACTTGCTGTTTATTTTATATTTATTTTAGACTATGGAAATGATGTTAGACAAAAAGCAAATTCCAGCGATTTTCTTATTTGAGTTCAAAATGGATCATAAAGCAGTTAAGACAACTCACAACATCAACAACACATTTGGTCCAGGAACTGCTAACAAATGTACAGTGCAGTGGTAGCTCAAGGTTACAAAGGAGATGAGAGCCTTGAAGATAAAGAGCGCAGTGGCTGGCCATCTGAAGTTGACAACAACCAATTGAAAGCAATCATTGAAGCTGATCCTCTTACAACTACATGAGAAGTTGCTGAAGAACTCAACGTTAACCATTCTATGGTCATTCAGCATTTGAAGCAAATTGAAAAGGTGAAAAAATTCGATAAGTGGGTTCCCCATGAACTGACTGAAAATCAAAAAAATCATCATTTTGAAGTCATCTTCTCCTATTACATGCAACAAAAAACCATTTCTCAATTGGATTGTGATGTGCCACAAAAAGTGGATTTTGCATGACAACCAGCGATGACCAGTTCAGTGGTTGGACTGAGAAGAAGTTCCAAAGCACTTCCCAAAACCAAACTTGCACCAGTAAAAAAAGGTCATGATCACTGTTTGGTGGTCTGCTGCTGGTCTGATCCACTACAGCTTTCTGAATCCCAGTGAAATCATTACATCTGAGAAGTATGTTCAACAAATCAATGAGATACACCAAACACTGCAATGCCTGCGGCCGGCATTGGTCACCAGAAAGGGCCCAATTCTCCATGACAGCGCCCGGCCACACACAACCCACCCAACACGTCAAAAGTTGAATAAATCGGGCTACAAAGTTTTGCCTCATCCGCCATATTCACCTGACCTCTCCCCAACCGACTACCACTTTTTCAAGCATTTTGACAATTTTTTTGTAGGGAAAATGCTTCCACAATGGTCAGGATGAAGAAAATGCTTTCCAAGAGTTCCTTGAATCTCGAAGAACAGATTTTTACTCTACAGGGATAAACAAACTTATTTCTTGTTGGCAAAATGTGTTCATTGTAATTGTTCCTATTTTGATTAATAAAGATGTGTTTCAACCTAGTTATAATGATTTAAAATTCACAGTCTAAAACCACAATTACTTTTACGCCAACCTAATATATGCTAAAATAACAAAGACACATTATATCTGAGAAATTGCTTATAATCTAAAAATGTCTCTAAATCTATTATCCCATTTACAATCTTCAAAATGAGATAATAGATTTGGAGGTTTTTTTTGTTTTGTGTAAAAATATATATCTATATTGTATTGTGTAAAATTCATGCTAATTGTTTTACTTTTATTTTATATATAAGAAAATTCTAGCTCATGGTTTTGTGTGTGTGGTTTTTTTTTTTTTTTGAAGTTCTTTTCCTGTCTCTTTTTTATTGATTTTTAATTTTTTTTTAAATTTCAACATATTACAGGGGTACAAGTGTTTAGGTTATGTAAATATTGCCTTTGCCCCACTCAAGTCAGAGCTTCAAGCGTGTCCATCCCTCAGATGGTGCGCACTGCACCCATTAGATGTGTATATAGCCACCCCCTCCTTTCCCCTAGCATCTGCCCAACATCTGATAAATGTTATCACTATATGTGCACATAAGTATTGGTCAGTTAATACCAATTTGATGGTGAGTATATGTGTTGCTTGTTTTTCCATTGTGATACTTCACTTAGTAGAATGGGCTCCAGCTCTATCTAGGATAATACAAGAGGTACTAGATCACCATTGTTTTTTGTGGCTGAGTAGAACTGCATGGTATATATATACCACATTTGATTAATCCACTCATGTATTGATGGGCACTTGAGTTGTTTCCACATCTTTGCAATTGTGAATTGTGTTGCTATAAACATTCAAGTACAGATGTCTTTTTTATAGAATGTCTTTTGTTCTTTTGGGTAGATGTCCAGTAATGGGATTGCTGGATCAAATGGTAGTTCTACTTGTAGCTCTTTGAGATATCTCCATATTACTTTTCATAGAGGTTGTACTAGTTTGCAATCCCACCAGCAGTGTATGAGTGTTCCTATCTCTCCGCATCCACACTAACATTTATTATTTTGGGATTTTGTGATAAAGGCCATTCTCACTCGAGATAAGTGATATCTCATTGTGCTTTTGATTTTTATTTCCCTGATGATTAGAGATGTTGAGCATTTTTTCATATGTTTTTTGGCCATTAGTCTATCTTCTTTTGAAAAGTTTCTGTTCATATCCTTTGTTCACTTTTTGATAGGGTTGTTTGATTTTTTTCTTGCTGATTTTTCTGAGTTCCAGATAGATTCTAGTTATCAGCCCTTTATCAGATGTGTAACATGCAAATATCCTCTCCCATTCTATACGTTGTTTGTTTGCTCTGGCGATAGTTTCCTTGGCTTTGCAGAAGCTTTTCAATTTGATCAGGTCCCATTTATTTATTTATGTTTTTGCTGTAATTGCCTTTGGGGTCTTCTTCATAAATTTTTTGCATAGGCCAATGTCTATAAGAGTTTTTCCAACATTTTCTTCTAGAATTCTTATAGTTTCATGTCTTAGATTTAAGTCTGTATCCACCATGAGTTGATTTTTGTGAGAGATGAAAGGTGCGGTTTTTAAATTATGTCATAAATTATAGAATCAGGCAGTGTCAGATATGAGATCTGAACCTAGGTTTTCAGGCACTAACTAGCACTTCATAAAAACTACACATTTTATCTGTGTAGCATGTGAATCATAGGAACACAAATATATCTTTATGTGAAGAGTTGATGCTTCTTTCAATTTTCTCCCATTTTTCTATTTATTGACTAAAGTCAAAATTGTTTGC
>CAUYSK010010549.1:0-14587 GCA_963575035.1 Avahi laniger
CTTATGCTGCGATATGTTCTGAGAACATACTCTGACTCTAGGGGAAACCAGGAAGCAAGCTGACAGTCTCTCATCAAGCAAAGTGTCAGGAAAACTATGCCTTAAAGCATGAATATTGCCTGCATCTTTGATGACAGTATATTGAGTCTTTTTTTTTTCTCACTCTGTTGCCCTGGCTAGAGTACCATGGTGTCAGCCTAGCTCACAGCAACCTCAAACTCCTGGGCTCAAGCGATCCTCCTGCCTCAGCCTCCCGAGTAGCTGGGACTACAGGCACACACCACCATACCCAGCTAATTTTTTCTCTTTTTAGTAGAGACAGGATCTGACTGCTGCTGAGGCTGGTCTCGAACTCCTGAGCTCAAGCTATCCTCATGCCTCAGCCTCCCAAGTAGCTGGGACTACAGGCACATGCCACCACACCCAGCTAATTTTTTCTCTTTTTAGTACAGACAGGGTCTGACTCCTGCTCAGGCTGGTCTCGAACTCCTGGGCTCAAGCAATCCTCCTGCCTCAGCTTCCCAGAGTGCTAGGATTATAGGCGTGAGCTACCATGCCCAGCCAGTATATTGACTCTTATTTCAGACCTACTTTTTTTTGCTCTGAGTCAATTATCATGAAATAGGCCCAGTTTTAACTATTCGGTTGTAGGGTTTCCTCCCTCCACATCACTAAAATGAAAATGGAGGTAACAGACAGGCTTTTGGCAATAGCAAAACATGTAGGTCGAAAGCTCAGTCACATAAAACCACAGTAGTGGGAATGTGCGGATACATCCAAGTAACCTGGCAGTTTCTAAAGACCTTGCCAGGTTTAAAAAATAAAACTATTGATCCTCAAAATATTAGTTCTGGTTTGTCAAGAAAAAATGTGTTTATGCTCTGTGTCTTTTGTTTAAGAAGTCAGAACTATTTAATCACATGAAAAAAGTTTGGCCAAAACGATTAATTTGTTGTTTTTAACTGATGTAGTCTTCCTGTGTTGTTTATGCTGGTCTTGAACTCCTGGGCTCAAGCAGTCCTCACGTTTGAGCCTCCTGAGTAGCTGGGACTACAGGTGTGCACCACCACACCCAGCTTAAAAGTTTTTAAAAAAGCCTTTGTAGTAAAAACGGTAATTAGGAATTTGGAATTTTAACATTACAAAAGTCATCATTTCTCCAACTAATATTATTAACTCAGTGTCATGTTGCACACATGATATTGCTCTGGTCAAGGCTTTGGGCTGCCGGGGGCAGAATCCACTCAAGTTAGTTCAGATGAGGAGGGGTTGATTAAAAGGCAGCAGAGGCATCTCACTGAGCTGAAGCAAGACTGAGCTTCGTGGGGACTGGAGCTGGCAACGGCTAGTCTTTGCAGGAGCTGGGAGCCACTGTCCCAGGGCTCGTGCATGGGCCCCTGCTCCTTTGCTCTTTGCTCCTTATTTTTGCTTTGGGTGGTACTTCTTCTCCATATTTCTGCTTCTCTCATGGACTCATAGTTATTGAGAGGGGAGTCCTCACAGCTGAATGACTTGGCAGTGAGTGGCTGGTCACCTTTGGTCAGGTAACTGTGGCCAGGCCTTGGAGGGTTCCTGAGAAGGGCAGCACAGTTACCCATAAGCTGTCACAATACAGAGAAAGAAGTTCAAGCAAGTGGCAGTTCAAGTATCCGCAGAGGTTCATGGAGGAGAAAGGGCTAATCTGGGTTGGTGGAGCTGAGGGGAGATTGAGGACCGTGAATGGAGGAGAGAGAAGGGCCACCCTGATCAGAACTGGGATGCAGGGTCAGGAGGAGTGGTTGGGAGCTTAGGCAGGTACCTGTCTTCTGTCACTGCTCTCCTCACTGTTCCTGAAAAGTTGGTAGATTTGATTTGATAGATAAATAAGGATGTAAATGAGATTATTTTAAATGAAAAGTGAAGACGTACTGGTACTTATGTCAGATAAAGATAAGACAAAAGTGATTTACAAGTGTTCATGCTGGATTTTTATGCGTAGGACTAAGGTAGATTTTAAGAAATTGGATGTTGGTTGTTGTGGGCCAATTTCAAAGGATTCTGTTTAGTTTAAATGTGTTGAACTTCATATATATTATAGGTTAGCTAAGTGTCTGAGTAAGTCCTGGGTTGGGGAGATAAGATTTGGGATCCATAAGCAAACAAGACATCCTTGTAACAAAAGTGAGCAAAGTTCAGGAGGAGAACCAGAAAAAGAAAAAATGATCTATGGCTTCATCCATGGAAAAAAATAAGAGCTAGCAAAGGATATTGAATGAAGTTGCCCCAAAGACTGGGGTTACTCGTGCATCTTCTCCCTGCCATGTAGAAATCCCAGGATGGCTGGGCAGACAGCTCCTACCCCATACTACATCACCGTGAGCAAGATTGGTCTTTGTCTTCTCATTTCTAATATGAGGAACTTGGTCTACAAAGTTGTGTGAACATTTCGGTTGCCTACAGAAACATTTCTTCAAAGGCAATCTCTTTATGAACGAACGTCATGTTTGATATGAGGAGCTCTGTCTGGGAGGGTTTGGATAGGGAAGGGAGGGGGAGGGGTGTCTAGAATTGGGCATGGTTGGCTCCACTTCCCCCTCTGCTTCATTCTTCAAGATTCTTCAAGGGAGAATCTCAGAATCTTCTCAAGGCAGAGTTTGACAGTTACTAGCCCTGCTGAACTTCATGCCCCTTCAAGATCAAGAATCCCATGAAACTAATATGAATAATGCCTCACCTGTGTGTGCTACTTTAGAATTTAGAAGATGCTTCCGTAAGCATGATCTCTTTTATCCTCATGGTCTTTGACCCTGTGAAGTAGCTGAGGCAAATATCTTCTCCATTTGATAAAGAATTCTAGCTTCAGTACAGGTTGGGTGAGTTGCCTGATTCTTGCTGCTACTGAGTGTCAGAGGAGGACAGGGACTTCGTGGTGCTTCGTTCCTGCCATGCTTTCTCTTTCACGCCGTCCTTCTGTGAGCCTCTGCCACGGTGGTGGCCTGTTCTGACCAGAAAGATGAAATTCCAGACTTGTCCAGCTCCTGCTCCTGTTCTCATGGTGGTCTAAGCTGAATTAGTTTGTGTGTAGTGATGCAGAAAGCCCAGGCTGGCCCAGCTCCTTGAAGGGCTTCCTCCCCTCCCAGGCCCCATCAGGTATGGCCTGATGGGGCCTTTTTTGCTGGTGCCTAAGACTATTTCTGTGGTAAAGAAAGGGGCTCAAAAGGAAAGAACTACTGACACATGCTACATCTTGGATAACTCTCAGCAATGGTAAACTAAGTGGAAGAAGCCAGTTATAAGAGACCACATATTGTATAATTCCATTTATATGAAAGGTACTCAAAAGACAAATTTATAGAGACAGAAAGTAGATTTGTGGTCGCCTGAAGTTGAGACTGGTTCCGGGGAGTTGCTGTAAGTGGCTTGTGGGATCTCATTGGAGGGGTAAAAATGTCTTGCAACTCAGTGGTGATTGCATTACTCAGTGAAGTTACTAAATGTATTGAATTGTATGTATGATATGGGTGGATTTTATGACATGTAAAAATATACCTCAATAAAAATATTTCTCAATATTTTGATATGTGAGTATATTTTTGTTGTTGTTGTTAAAACAAAGCATGAGTCTCAAATCAGATATAGGAACTTCCAAGTTTTATATCGTGCCTTGGTCATAAACAAGTTGAGGAATCTTGGCTCTGGGAGAGTTGTCAGAATTCTAGAGGTGACACTAACTTCAGATTAGATTCTGGAATCAATTAGTAAAATACAATTATTTATGAATTTGCATTTTGACAAGAAGTTCAGTAACCGTCTTCTGTAGTGTTCTATCTTGTGTTCAAGAGAGAAAAAATTCGAACCAGAGCAGTTAGGAGGACTCTGACTGGTTATGTGATGTCATGGACTCCAAGGGAGCTCTCTCTTTCTCTTTCTCCTACCTCTCAATTTTTCTCTTTTACCCTCCTCACTTTACTTTTTTACACTAGTAATACATAGTCACTCTAGAAGAGTAAGAAAAAGTTGTTCAAGAGTGCATCCCAACATATTGCCCAATTTCTTCCCAAAATCTACCTGCACAGTGCAGGATTACAGTGATGTGGGTTTTCATTAAATGTGAATCCAAAATGTGATCTGGCTGCTGGAATTTACTGCAGTTATGGGCTTTGTCATTGGATATATCCTGTGCAGGATGAGGGAGATGGTGTTACCACTGCACCCAGAGGTATGCAGAGAGTACCTGGGGTATTGATTCTAATCCTGGGCACCAGGCATTGAATGAGACTGGCTACCTGACTTTGTGCTGAGGCAGTGGCCAAGACAGGACAGTGTGTCCTATGAGACGTAGTTGCTTATGAGAAGTCTGGAAAGCCTATGATTAACTTTCTACAAGTATTTGAAGAGCTGTCATGTCAAGAGAAATTAGATTCACTTTGTATGATTGTAGAGGCAGAGTAAGCAACGATGGTTAGGTGTTTCTGGAAGACAGGGTTCTGTTTAATGTAAGCAAGCCCTTTCTATTAATAACAGAGCAGTCTGAGGATGGATTAGGTTCCCCCATGAAATAGTGACTACTCTTCTCTCCACATCCCTGGAGATATTCCAGCAGGTGAACAAATGTCATTTGGATGAAGAGGTGTAGCATGCCCATGGAGGGGGATTCATCATAAGGGTTTGATTTGGAGACCTCTGGGAAAATGACTATGGGGCCGTGAACTTGAAATCAAGCTCTGATTCTGACAGTCTTCCACAAAGCCCGATGAAAATATTCTTTCTGCAAACACCATTCATTCTCTTGTTTCTTAGAGAAAGGAAGTAACTATTGAACCTTCTAATATGACATTTTATGCACTCAGCTCCTTGGAGAATGAGAGTTTAGGTCTTGGATGGTCTTTGACATTCAGTTAAGTAGTTGTATGAGGCTATAGCTTTTCTCATTTATGTTTTATTTTTCTTGTATTTTATGCTGTTTGCCAACCGTGGGTCTTTCGGACCTTAATATTCTCAAATCTGGCAAGAGGTAAAGGGTTTATTTGCACATACTTGTCATCTCTGTGTAGCCTTTTCATCTTTTTCTCATTTGAATATTGCTTCCAACGTTTAAAAAACTGAACCACACTTCCAATGTTTCTGAATTTTGCCTGTGTTAAAAAGTTGTAACTTTTCCATTAAAGAAATAACAAGCATTTTAATTATGCCTTTACTATTTTTTAACGTGTATTTTCCTTGTTTTGGTATTGATACTTTGAGAAGTTAAAAAAATAACTTGACAGGCCACAAAATTCATGAGAATATGTGGGAAGATTACTCCTCTGATTTTAATGTTCCTCAAGCACAACTGATTAAAAAATAGCCTAACCTCTTGCCCTTCAAAGCTTGGTCTGGCTGAATCAGAATGTGCATTTGCACAAGCTGCACTTCCTCCCAGGTGGCGTGCCACCAAACCTGTGGGGAACAGTCATTATCTCACCTTTTGTTTGTATGTTTGTTTTGTTTTTGAGCACCTGTTAAAAAGTGCCTGGCATTGGGACTAGGTTCTTTCACAGACATGAGCCCATTTAATCCACCAGGACAGCCCTCTAAAGGAGGTGTCATTAGAGGCTCAGAAAAGTTGTCACCGGGCCTGCCAAAGGTGTCACTAAATGACACTTTCTGGAGTCTGTATGTCCTAAGCCTGAGACGGGAAAATTGAGGCCCAGCTCTGATTTGCGCAGCCTGTACTTCCTGGCCAAGCCCAGCGCCTCAGGAGGACTGCAGAGGCAGCATTTGCCCCACCAGCGGGAGGCAGCCCAGTGCTCAGCCTCTGACCATCCATGGTTGAGTCGAGGCTTGGTATGAAGGGCCTTGGGAGGAAGTCACTTCTCACAAACACTGGGAAGAGCACCTAGAAGGCTCCACTTCTCATCTGGAGCTGGACTTCCTGAAGCATCAATTAGAAAAGAAGTTCAGAGGCCCAGACAGACACCCTGCTCAGAGGATGCTTGCATCGAAATACGCTGTGTGTGAGATACTTGTTAGGAACCAGTTCTGATCTTCGGTTTCTGAAGCCTTTGTGACATGCCGTTTTCTTGGATTCTATTTGACAGGGGAAACAAAATCGATGATAAGAAGTGGACTTTAGTTACTAGTATTTCTGTTTTCCTGCCATGTCTTCCTAGATGCTTAAGAATAAGCCTGTGTTTGTCACACTTGGTGCACTTCTGAAAAATAATGACTTTTACTCCAGAAGTAAACTCACAACTTAGAAATGTCAGGATTCTAAGTTTTCCCAAAAATGTGAGATTCCTTTCCATCCTGTGGGGGGAATAATACAGAGATTACAATTATATACCACTTAGCAAAATGAATTCTGATAACTAAATCAAAATTAGCGAAATAATTAGGATTAATTTATGCAATTTACAATTGTTCATCTACCTACTCAGCACTTAGATTGAAGTCCTAGATGAGATCTAAAAAGGAGGAAACATTCTACCCACCAAACCTCTAAACTCTCACAAGGTTTTTTTCACTTGTTCTTTTAAAAGTCTGGGCCTCATTTAACTCTGGTCACTCACTGCCACTTGATGGTATTTTGGTTTCTCTTTAGGTATCATCTAATTTTCTTTTTCTTTACCACTGACAATCAGCTTATTTCATATAAATGCATAATATATTAAATACATATGCATTTAATATATTGTTGATTTGTTCGTGAATTGTTTCTCTTAAAGGATCCATCTGGGGAAATGAGTAATTTTTCATATCCTGTTCTTGCAGGAAGAATTTTAAATCGTTTCTCCAAAGACATTGGACATTTGGACGATTTGCTGCCCCTGACAGTTCTAGATTTCATCCAGGTAATGTAACGTCAAGTTCACACACATGGACAACTGAAGTTCTGTTTTTTCGTGGCCTTTTCATGGGGATTGGGAGTGGGGCTCTCAGCCTGGCAGTGTGTAATGTTAACTTAATAAAAGGCCATGTTTGTAAAAGAAAGGTGTGGTTGTGATTCGGAGGCTGAGTTAGCATGAGTAATAGCTCGTGTGTGGGAGTG
Source organism: Avahi laniger (assembly GCA_963575035.1). Lineage (NCBI taxonomy): Eukaryota > Metazoa > Chordata > Mammalia > Primates > Indriidae > Avahi > Avahi laniger. The sequence goes on from CAUYSK010010549.1 coordinate 7,010, forward strand.
GCCACACGATCGTGTCAGGGTTGGTTCGCAGCGGCTACATGCTAGGTAAATGGCTCTCCCTCTGCCTCCCAGGTATCTGGCATGGATTTTGCTTTACTGTGAACAGATTTCATAATACAGAAACAATCACCTCTCACGAAAAGATAGCCTAGATTAACTAAATTATGCATTATTGTATTACCACAAAGAGCAAATATTTACTTCACCTTTTTTTTTTCTGGATAAAACCAGGTGTGGTTACTTGCAAAGAAAAGATTAGTAATAATAAGGTGAAAATAATACTTTGTTAACAAGGACAATAGAGGGCAGTTATTGCAGAAACAAAGCCTTTCAAGGCAAGGATGTTTAAGCCAATTTGAGTACAAGATCAAAGTCATTTCAGAAAATGTCTTTTTCTTTCTCCTCAGCAGCTTTTCTTTTCACACGTTGATTGCTCAAAGTCTTAAGCTGTCTTTTAAAAAAATAAAACCCAACAATCCTACAGAAATACTTTTTATAAAGCATTCGTTTAGTCTGTGAACTTGAGGTTCTAAAGAATAATGTTGGGTCATCTCATCTCTCATCTCTTCATTCAGTATTGTTGCTCATGTGGGTTTTTTTTTGGTTTGTTTTTCTTTCTTTCATTTTTTTTCCCCCCTGTTGTTTAATTCTGTCTATATTTCAGTGATTCAGGTCAGGGAAGTTTCTTTTTTTCTGAGTGTTTATTTTGGAAATAAAATACATCTATCAAAAGCTACACATATTCTAAAATCGCAGCAGCTGTTACTAACACTTCACGAGTTTGAACCTTTTTCACTTTCCTTGAGTCCTAGTTTACAGTAGATCCAGTCATGAGCCGAGTTTAAGGCCGAGAAGTAGAAATGCTAACGTTGGGGTCTGCAATCATGGCTCCATGCTGATGTTCCCCTGACCCCGAACCTCCACCTTTTTATTTTTTTCCAATGCTCAAATGCTCTTCATGTCAAAGCTTCAGATCTCCTCTGGAGCCGCTGTTATAAAAGGAGCCACAATTACTTAATTTGGAAAATTAGCTATGTCAGAAAAATCAGTTGTAGGCTTGAAATGATTACGGGAATTCCTGTTAGTTGCACAGAGAGACAGCAGTGAATATATGACTGCAAACAACATAGTCCATGGGCGAAGGCATTTACTGAAGGAAGCTGAAACTCACAGGCAGGGTATTTTTACTGCAAATACAGACCTCTGATTTTTTTTTTTTTTTTCCCCTGCTGCAAACATATTTCAAAAATGTGTCCTGCCGAATTTAGCTATGTTATTTATCCCCCAGAAGCAGTCTTTCACTAAGAGAGTTTCATGGTTTTCATAGAATGCAGATGACTGTAAACACACATTTTGACAGCGATTGTTAATTACTTCGAGAAGATTTTGTGGAAAGTTCTTTTTCTTTGCAACTGCAAGCGGCTGGCCCACTGTGTGCTTAGCAGAGTGAGCCATCATAATTAGAATCCCTCATGTGTTTTTGTGTCACATATGGAGGGACAGGGATGGATGCTACTTGATTTCAATATAAAACATTGTCAGCAGCAGGAGAGAAAATTCTAGTCTCGTTGTACTTCTGTTTAACCAGAGAGACAAGGGTCTTTTTTATTATCCACTCACATAATCTTGGTAAATTTGCCATTCTTGAATACGACTGGTCCCAGTCAGCTGATTTCTTGAATCTATGGCAAAGGTAAATCTTAATGTTATTGTCTCCCAGAAAGGAGGTTTTCATATAAAGGATAACTCAGTTATCAATTATGATAAAGATCTATTGTCACTTGTTTTGTTTGCAGGTGTCTTTAATAAAGCTTCCCATAATCCCTTCAGGAAGAAATATTTTCTCCTTTTAAAAATAGTATTAGCTAAATATAAAAGCTCTGATCCCTGCCATTGTTGTTCATTCTTTGAGGGACATTTCCCAACATTCATTGTTTAAATGGTTGTCAGGAGGAATCAAGTGAAACTTAATAAACAATGCAGTAACTGGTTCATCTTACTGTGTGTGCAGAGCCTTTCTCCAGAGGATTTGCATTCAATGAGTGGGCTTTTGACTGAGGTATCGCCAAGATCATTTTGAAGTATTTGGGCCTGTTGCTATATAATAATAGCAAGTGAAGATTTTTATTAAAGCCACAAAAATGAATTTAACCTGCCCTCAAATAAAGGGCAACAAAAAATCTAAATGTAAATTGATTTTTTTTTTTTTTAAGTTGCATAGAACTCTGTAAGTATGAAAACAACCCAGTGGTGTTCTGGGACTCTTAATGGAATCATGTAAACTTAAAATAAACACTATTATGGTAAGCACATAGAATGAAAACTAATTTTCCAAATCAAATACATTATATTCAATTCATTTTCCCCAATCAACCAAATGTTTAAAACCTGTTAGTTATAACAGCAATCTTCTGGAAATTAATTAGAAGCCTATTAGCTCTGCTAGGTGAGCCGAGTGAAGGGATTGCTCAGTACATTTCTAAGCAGTCTCCTGAGCTAAAGCAAAGCAAGGTCAAAATGACAGTCAGCTCGGCTCAACTCACAGCTTTGCTTAAGTAGTCGATTGTTCTTTTTGGGAGGGGGAGAGTTGTTTTTCAAAGGAAATCTTATCTCCTTTGACTCAATCATCTAATAGATTTAAAAAAATTTAAGTACCAGTCAGGTAAACCATACATGTATAGCATGAATGTGTGAACAATAGCGCCTTCTCAGTTGCGTGGGCATCTGAAATGGGGTTGACTTTTAGGCCTCTTGTCTAGCTCATCTGGTCATCTAAAGGGTTTTATTAGCCCCCTTTCAAAATTGAGATAGTGGAAAATTTCCTGCCTGCCTTTGTTTTGAATGTCATTAGTAAATCCTGCTACTGACATCTGGGCACTGTGGGTTTTAATTCTTCTCATCAGATCCTGTGGGTAATAATCAGTATGACTTCCAAGTCCTCCTAGGCACAGGGAATCTCACAGAAAGTGAGGCCTTCTAGACCCAACGGCTGAGGTTAGTTGAAGCAACTGTGTTTTAAAAGGACTGGGAATTTCCTTGTTAAGAAGTTTTGCTTGGTGTTAACTAGCAGGAGATGTAGCTCTTACTGACCTGTGGGGAAACTACATAACATCTATAGAGGGTGTGAATAGAGCCAGAAGGAATTTGACAGGATGTATAGTCACAAATACAGGGTGTCCAAAAGTCACATAGGAAAAATACATACATAGGGAAAACAGGGAATTGTAGCTAAGTGTACCTTTATTTACAAAATATTCATTACAAAATTTTATAGAATTTTTCCTTTGTATGGAGACTTTTGGGATACCCCGTAGAATCAAAATCCAAAGAAAGCTTAGATATCTTTATGAAGAGTTAAACTTTCCGCTTGGAATGTTCAGACTAAGACTGCTACGTTAATGTTTTTTTCTTGCTAAAGATATGCATATGCTCATGCTTTTCTGGAGTATTAAAAATCAAAAAGCTATAGAAATAAAGAATGTAATTACACTTACCCATGTGAACTTCTTAATCCAGCGCATGCATGTTTGATTGCCCTTTCTGTAGAATAATGATAGTTTCGTTGGTTTTGTAAGTAAGAGATCAGAACTGTGGACCATTGGGTTACAACTGAATTGTGTTTCCAGTACAGTCTTCTGGGGAGCACTGGAGGGGAGAGACCCTACAGCAGACACCTCTCTACCACCCCAGCCCCATCTGTGGCATGATGCCTGGAGTGTAGGCTCTGCAGAAGCCAGTCAGAAATCAGGGACGGATTTTAGTGTTCTACGGATGAAATGGCTGAGATAAGGAAATTTGCTTAAAATGTAACGAAATTTGCTGGTCAGACAGAGGTTATTTTTACCTAATTTGTCTCTCGGACTTCAACAGAAGATTTATATTTGTGTGAGCATTTGTGGGTTTTTGCTTGCCTGTTTTTATATACCAGTATCCATACCAATGGGAAACAGTGACACAGCTAGTTTTGAGAATGGGTGTCATTTACTGCTGTCCTGTGTGGACATGGAGGGCAGTGAGGGTAACGCGTCTGTGGGGCATTGGAGCCCCAGTCGGCTCAGGTGTGGAACAGTGTTGAATAAAGAAAGGTGAGTTTTTGACTGACCATGCTATTTGGAAGCATAGGCCAGAATTGAGTGAAGTTTTTGAATGTATGATAAGATAATAAATATATCATTGGAAATAAATACTTCATAGAATACAAAATAATAGTCTGCGGGTTACCTCAGGGTTGCCATGGGCTTATCAGATAAGTTAGCCAAGGCTGGCAGTGCCCATCTGGCTTATAAAGTGTTCAAACACATTTTGTTTGTTTACATTTTCAAAAATCGTAACAGCTTTGAGTATCAGCAGTATTTCTAAAACCAAATCAATAGAATGGATTAAAATGAAATATCTCTGTGTAAAGAAGAATTGAAATACATTGGTGATATTCATCTTGACTTCCTGTCCTTTGAATAGGAATTTGGCATTCAAATCGTAATGTATTTGGGTAACCAACAAACAAAAACAGGTGATAATTAAAATTCACATTATTAAGTGTCTGATGACTAATATCAGCATAAATACCAGCAGCACAAATCAAGTCTTCCATTTTCCTAAAGCAATGATTGGATTAGGTAATTGATACTATATATACATAATATTTTTACAGCATTTTTACAGCATTTTTAATCAAACATTTAATCATATTAAATTAATTGTATGATCAGAGTTAGATTTTAACACTAATTTTTTGGATTTTTCTTTTTTTTTTCATAGTTCTTTCTATCTTTTTTTTTCTTGTTCTTGAGAGCCTGCGTTTCTGTTAACACTAATTTTAATAATATATTTGTAATGTTTGGGTAGCTTTGTTGTTTTGTGACTGTATTTGCAAGTAGATACATTATTTCCATAATATATCTTGAAGTATCTCCCATTAAGAAAACATTATTTCTACTATTAATACAAACTTGTGACATGCGAAAAGAATTCATAGTAGTATTTCTCATTACTGTAACATGCCTTCTTTTGTATTATTTCCACTGGTCTGTTACTAAGCTATGTGCTGGGTATGCAGAGGTCAAAAAGAGCCTTTATCTTCATTTACCCAGCAAACATTTATTGAGTGTCTCCTGTGTACCAGGCCCCGTGGTGGACTTGGGCTATGGCACTGAAATTGAATTCCCGACTTCCAGAGGCACACTCTGTTGGGAGAGACAAGTAGCAAGTAAGCAATTATTATGCTACGTGATGAGGTATAGAAGAGATACTGTATAGTAGAACGGTTATAGCTTTAGCATGAGGCAAATTTCCAGTCGCATGCTGCCACTTTTAGTTCAGTTATCTGGGGGAAGTTATGGGACTTTGGGGTGGAAGTGTCCTATAGGTAGTTGGAAATAGGAGTCTAGAGTTCAAGAGAGAGACTTGGGATGAGCATAGAGGCTGCATATTCTTTACCGAGCAGGTAGTAGTTGATTCTGTGAAGATGGATGAGATGGCCCAGAGAGAGTGAAGCATTTTTAGGGGCCATAGTCAGAACCTTATGGAAGCCTTGGTGTTTAGAGAGAGAACCTAAGCCAAGCATGAACAGTAAGAAAGAGAGAGGAAAATTGGTGTTGGGGAAAGCAAAGGAAGAGAGGTGTGCTAAATACAAAGGAGAGGGTAAGAGGAAAGTTGTCCCTTCCGTTTGGCAATTAGTAGGTCCCAGTGAGCAGCAGAAGCAGGTGTAAGAAAGAAGGGCAGGGGCTGACAGCTGGCAAAGTGGAGGTGAGGGAGGAGACTGCACCTTGAAGGAGCTTGACTCAGAGAGGAGAGAATCCCATTTGGAACATAGGGCTTGTGGGGCAGTGTGGCTTGGTTGCTTGGGTGTTAGAGTTCGTGTGTGGTGTGTATTAGTGGGGGGTTTCCATACGTTTAGGGGAAGGAGAGAGGGCCAGAGTGGAGTGGGCGGGCCGAGGGCTGTGTCCCTGCCTCCTTTCAGTAACTGTGGGATCAGAATGGGGGTCCTGAGATACACTGAGGTATGACAGGAAGCCCCCCACAGACATTCAAAAATACATCCCCTCATGAGTTTGGGCCACTGAGGCAATCTGGGGAGTAAAATGAGGCCATCAGGGAATGTGGTCCAGGAGATTGGAGGAACACGCCCTGTGGGTGGTGGGGCCGAGTGGTGCCCGGAGCTCCCACTTGTCACCACTCTTTACTGTCATCAGCTGCAAGTGGGCACGTGACAGGGCAGGAGCTGGAAGACAGTTGTTTTGTGTATTTTTATTTTTGTAGGCATGTCCCGAGCGCCAAGTGTGTTCTGACTCATTTTTTTTATGTGTGTGTGACTCTGTTCATCCCTGACATATTTGATAAACCTTGAAAGATACTTGATCATTTTTGTTTTTATTATTTCTGAAGTGTTTATTCAGTATACTTTTTCTCAACTAATTAGTTCTCATGCCCTTAAATGAAATCTCAGATAATTTATTTAGCATTTTGTAATTACAAGGAAGGACCTGCCTTTTGTTATTTCTTTGTGTCTTCTGGCTTTGACTTGTCAATCCCGAGATACGGAGATTAACCTGCCTACAATCTTCTGAAATTAGCAGATACCCTTGTACCTGCTTGAAAATGCCAGCATCTTTGCTGATTTCAGTATATAATTATATTTTTTTTCCCCAACCAGAGACTGGAAGTACACATCAGTGAACTGGATGTTGATTTCCAGAAAGTGACATTCTAATGCAGGAGATATATAGTAAACGGGCAAACCAATAACAATAAATGAGCTCAGTTAGAATGCCACTAGTGCATTCAGCAAGGGGAAGTGTTTGCAAGTGACGAGGGGACTGTTTGGACAAGGACGGTCAAGGAGGAGGCGACATTGAGTTCGAAAAATAAGAAGGAAACAGCCAAGCAAAGACGATCTGGGGTCAGGTTCCTTTGTTTTGATCACACCAGAGGATTCTCACTGAAGGAGTCCCCAGGTGGAATCTTGCATATTAGTTAAATTGTTTGTTATAATAATTGAAACTCTAGCAAAAGTCATGTAAGTGCTCATAAAACACAATCCCATGATATTTTTGGTATAAACCTTTTTGAAATTGTGATACTAGCCTTTTATTTTTCTTCTGTCCTTAGAATTAAAGGTAGACAAACTTATTTTCCATTCCTCATAATATTAATGCTTGTGGACATTTTGGGTAGTTTTAAAAATCCCTAGGACTGGGAACTGAACTGCTATTTTCTAAAACTTTTTCCCTTGGCTTTGTGACAAGACTGGTCTTAGGCCCGGGTACTGGAGAAATTATGACTGTATTTTAGGTATTAACATCAGGAAGCTCAGGAGGAAGAGGATGCTATATTTACATACATAGTATTTTGTGACATGTTTGTTTGGGTTGCAACATACAGAGCTCTGTAGTAGTCGTGTGTAAACAAGAGGAATTGGCCATGACAGAAGGAAATGTGTAGTTCTCCAGGTTTTGTTAAAAAATAGGGACTTAACTTTACGTTAAAACTCCATGAGCAACAGACGATTCTATATTATACTAATACTATTAATAAAAAATACATTCTTTATAGAAAATTGTATAACTATACTGAAGTTAA
>CAUYSK010010550.1:0-33830 GCA_963575035.1 Avahi laniger
TTGGTATTAACGGATCAACACATAAGTGCATATATAAGAATTGCATCTATTAGATATTGGGCAGGGGGGAGGGGGGAGGAGGGAGGAGGGGACGGGTATATGTGTACACAAAGAGTGCAATGCGCACCACGCAATAGGATGGACATATTTGAAACTTGGACTGAGGGAGTAGGGGGGGCAATGGCAACACACGTAACCTAAACATCTGTACCCCCATATTATGCTGAAATAAAAAAAAAACAAAAAACAAACAAACAAAAAAACACATTACTCTCCTGTGTTTATAAAGATTTAACTCTGACCTTTTTAAGAATCTCCACCTGTCAGCCTCATGTTTCTCAAAATTGGCTGTATTATTGAAAACACCTGGACAGGTTAAAAATTACTGATGCCTGGGTTTCACTCCCAATGCATCTTATTCACCTGTAGCCTTGGCTGAGAATCATTGATTCAGGCAAATCTACTGGGTTTTCCTCACTTGTCAATTCAGCCTGCTATCTCTACCCTAAACAATTGCCTTGATCCTTCATTGTTTGAGATTAGTGAACCAGCTCAGCTGCTCCAAAATTTCAATTAACCCTGATAATCATCTCACATCTCACCTCTCAACAAAAATTCCCAGCAACCATTGAGGTGGAGCCCGGAGCAGGGATTGTCAGTTCAGAATGTAAGTTGAATTGACCTGGGAAAATTTTAAATACCACTGTGATGAAATGATCTGGAGATTTATTTGGAGTTTTTTAAACTGCAAATTTAATTTCTTTAGGAGATATGTACTGTTCGACCAATCCGTTCTTATTAAGTCTGGTGAATTTTATCTTTCAAGGATTTTGTCTGTTTCATTTAAACTGTAAAAATTTGAGACATGCATTTCTTCTTATACCTCTGTATTATATTATACTTTAAATGATTATAGAATTTTTATTGAGTGTAGAGTCTTTCTTGACATTGGTGATTTTTGTTGATTGTTATGGCTTCATCTTTTTTTTGTTCTTTTTCAAATAATCAGCTTTTGATTGTATTGATTTTCTCTATCATTGTTCTCTAGGTTTTTTTTTAGTGCATTGATTTTTTTCTCTATTAGTTTTCTTCCTGCTACTTCCTTTGGATTGAATTTATTATTCTTTGAAAGTTTTGTAAGATGGAAACAGATCTTTGTGAGGCCTTTCTTCTTCTCTAATATATGCACAATATAAATATTTAATGCTGTGTATTTTCCCTTAAGCACTACTTTAACTGCATCTCACATATTTTAATAAGTTATATTTAATTTTAGTTTAATTTAAATGTTTTCTAATTTTCATTTTAATGCTTTTGGGCATCATAGATTATCTAGAAGTGTTTAATTTTGAAATATTTATGAATTTTGTAGCTATATTTCTGATTTTGATTTCTAATTTAAGTCTGCTATAGTCAGAGAATACATTTTATATTATTTCCTTATTTTTTGAGATTTTTTGATGATCTAAGACATTTCTTTTTGTGAAAGTTCCATGTGCTCTTGAGTAAATGTCTATTTTGCTTGTTATTTTGTACAAGGTTATCAATTATCTGTTACATCAATTTCTTTGGTAGTGTTATTCAGGCCTTTTACATCCTTATTGATTTTGTATCTACTTTTCCTATTACTCTAGTAAAAATTTTGTAATTCCAACAATAATTGTATTTTTTAATGTCTCCCTTGAGTTTTATCAGGTCTTTTTAATGTATTTTGAAGGCTCATATATTTCTCCTGATAATTTTCTTATTCTGAAATCTATTTGGCATTATATTAATATAGCCAGTCCTTACCTTTGTAAAAAAAATATGATTTGCATAGTATAAATTTATTCTTTACTTTTAACCTACTGTTTTTATTAAATTGATTCATTTCTTCTAAAGAATATATAGTTGGGTCTTGGTACTTTATATAATTTGACATTCTGTGTTTAGACCAATTACTGTCAATGCAGTCATTGATACGGTTGGATTAAAATCCACCATTTTGTTAGCTGTTTTCTACTTGTATTAGTTTTTTATTGCATTTCTCCCCTTTTTTTCTTCCTATCTTGACTATTTTTATGATTACAGTTAATCTCCACTATGACTTATCATTTATATCTCTTTTTTATAATGTGGTGGTTGGTTATTAGTGTTTACCATATTAGTTAATATCGATTAGTTACAGTCTCTTTCAAATGTTACACTGCCTCATAGGAAACATAAGAACCCTATAATAGTAGGTATGTAATATCTTCTCCCCCATCTTTTGTACATTTTTATGAAATATTTTAATTTTGAATGCAATAAACTTGTATTACATTCCTCCTAATTTTCATATAGATAGAAATTGATTGTTTAGTGAAAAATCATAAAAACAAATTCAATATGTTTAAGTTGATTTTAAGTTGGTTTGTGAAGATCTTCATTTCTTCATGTAGATGCACGTGTCTGTCTCATATAATAATTTTTATGCCTGAAAAATTTTCTCTCATATTTTCTTTAATATAAGGCTACCAGCTAGTTATGAACTGTATTAGCTTTTGTTATCTGAAACTGATATGTTGAGTCCTTGTTTTTTGATGATATTTTCACATAATATAGAACTCTGAGTTGACAGATATTTTTAAGCACTTTGATGTTTCTACTTCATTGTCCTCTGACTTTTATATTTTTTACAAGAAATCTGATATAACCTTTATGAAAGTTTCTCTGTATATGATGTATCTTTCTCTCTGGTTGCCTTCCAGACTTTTTCTTTACCTTTGATGTCTAGACTTTAGATTTTATGTGTCTAGGGCTTTTAATTTGGGAATGGGAAAGTGGTGTATTTATCTACACTGGGGTCTCTGATATTCTTGACACTATAGCTTGGTGTATTTTATTATTTTTGGAAAATTCTCAACCATTATCTCATTTCATAGTTCTTATGATGTCTTCTTCCTTCTATTCTCTTACTGAGAACAATTACACATATTTGTTATTGTTATTGTCTCCAACAAATCTTAAATGCTATCAGTTTGTTTTTATTATGTTTTTAGTAATTTTATTTTCTGTTTATGTTTCAGTTTGGGAAATTTCTTACTGACAGATCCTGAAGTTGACTAATTTCTCTGTTGTCTGCTTTAGTATCACAGTGAATCCTTTGAAGATGTTGTTCAAGTCTGTTAATGTGGGATTTTTTTCTAATACTTTAATTTTATTCTTTCTTATAGTTTTAATTTCCCATCTGCACTTTTCATCTGTTTGTACATATTGTACATCTGACATGTTAATTGTACATATTGACATGTTAATTATAATTATTTTAAATTCTCTATCTGCCAGTTCCAACAATTGGGCCATATCTAAATCTGAATCTGTTAGTGCTTTGTCTCTTGACAATGGGTCATTTTTTTCTTGCTTTTCTGTGTATTGTGTAATATTTTGTTGAAATTTAAACATCATTTGTTGGAATGAAGAGACTAAGGTAGTCTTTTGAAGTCTGGGGTTGGGCATAGCTCCTTGTCTCTTCCAACTTTACGACAGGGAAATTGCATTAATGTACTCAGAAGCTGATCTAAATTTGTATGTTGCTATTATTTAGATTATTTTGTTGTACCACTGGCATTATAATTTATTTAGTGCATAAGGTGAGGGCTGGATAGTTGAAGGGTTTTTCTTGCTCTTTTCTACCCTCACCTTTAGGGCTTTTCTCACTGTTTTCTCAGAGAGAATATGTCTCCATGCTTTTGTTCTTCCCCTGGGAGAAGATTGTTAACTCCACAATTGCTAGCCTGTGCGAGAGTGGGGTTGTTCTCTGGTAATCTGGTCCACACTCAGACACAGGCTGTCTCTGAGTCCCTTGATCTTTGGAATGGAGCTCTCTCAGTTTCCCTTAGTGGTAAGAGTTCTTTTTGTGGTTTGGAAAAGGGAGGCTCCATGACCCTTTCTCATTTGTATAAGATATGTCACTTCCTTTTCTCCCAGCTGCCGGGGGTCTTGCCCTCTGTCTTGGGCAGATTTGTTTTCCTTTCCATAGCAGTTTAATGTTTTCTTTTTTTTTTTTTTTATCTGTGTAAATAATAATTCAGGAAGAGCTTTCACCAGATCTTTGTGTCTTTCCTACAGTAGTGACCACTCCCCTCTCCCCAGTCCGGCATCACTGGTGGAGGCTTTGTCTGTTATCTGCCTGCCCACTTTCTTTCTCCTGAGTACTCAGTGGTGATACTTGGAGAAGAGACTGGGATTGGGTTAAAAACTACCATTATGTATACAGATACAAGTGTTTCTGTGCTTTAACACTAATCCACATTTGACCTTTAACAACCTGGTAAAAAAGAAAAAAATAACTGAATTCTTAACTGCTGGCACGGTGATCTGGTCATTGTCCCGTGCTTTGCTCTACATGAGTTTGTGTTCACGTTCTATCTCCCCTTGCAGGTGCCTGTGTTCCATAAATTTTAAGCTAGTTGGTTGACCTGAATCTCAGCTCTCAGACAAATTTAAAAAAAAAAATTATGATTTTGTAAATTATCCAGGCTTTTTTATTTTTTTTTTTTATAATGGGAGCAATATCTCCCACTTTCTACATCTTAAGTGAAAGCCAGGAATCTGTACCTGCCTTTTGATATTATTTTGCCTCTATCTTTCAAACTCCACTGTACAACCCTGGTATCAGTTTAACATCACCCCAGTGTCCACCTCAAACACTTAGGAATTGTGTGTAAATTTGGTGTCTGAGGATCCCACTTATTCCAAATGAGAAGTAAGGAAGTGGGTGATCTGATAATTTTAACTCAGCAACATTCAAAACTGATTCACAACTTCTTGTCATATTCTTTTCTTTGGTATATGACTTTGCTTTTTCCATCATCACAATATAAATCTATTTAAGAGTATATTAAATATACTCTTAAATAGAGTATTTAAGAGTATAATAAATAGAATATTTTTAGAATATTCTAAAACCTACCTCCAGTCTTTTTCTTCTATAACCACGTTTGATTTGAAGTATTTCTTTCAGGGTTCTGAAAATCAGCTAAGGGGAAAACCCATCCCACTGATCCTCATTGGATTGGGGCAACAAAAAGCTTACACATTCTTTTGCTCAAAAAAAACCCCAAATTAATCATTTTTTCATAATATTAGGTAGTTTGCTTAGTTCTGTTTTTGCATGAGCTGACTCACTCTACATAAGGTTTATGTCATTAAAAATGAGCCTGGAGACAGTGTTAACATTCAGGTCTTTTGAATGTCTGGAGGATAGAAAAATGGGAGCAAAAATCATTTTAAATTCACCACCATCTTTAATTAGACTTATTTAACCTTGCAGGCTCAACAATGAGCCCAGCTAGATCAAGTGAATTTTTGCTAGTGTTTCTAATATGATCCTAGAAATTAATTGAAGGGCTGTGCACAGACTGAGAATCGATGAGGCATGTCATATGGGTGTACTTGTGACACCAAAGAAACTATGACCTCTTTAACAATGAAAATACATAAAGGTTATAGGGGAATTTTTTCTAGCTTCTTGCAGGAATTTATTATAGATTTGCTTAGACTTTTCCATGTCTTAATAGTCAGTTATATCTTTGAAAGCTCAATTATCTGACATAGACAGAAGTTCTCATTAGAATAAACATTCACTATCAGCCTATGCTGTTTGCATTTGATTATCATGCTTATTTTCTCTGATTAAAAGTGATTCATATGTTGCAATTGAACACAAAGGAAATCTTAGAGCAAGGGCATGATATTAGGCAAATGTTAAAACTTCTGTTATGTAAATGGAGATTACTCTTCCTCAGAAGCATCTACAAACATACTGATTTATTGCTAGTTCCATAAAAATCAGAAATGTTTAAAACATGCTCACTTAATCACTTAATGTTAAATGTCCCTGCATTGATACTTACAAAAGTACTGTAAAGTCACATTACCAAGGAATATTAAGGCACATTCAATATTCTGCTCTAGTTGGAATTACTTTATAATGACACAGTATTTATTTCAGCCATTTCATCAAGGTTTGAAAAGTACATTAGTGACATGAAACTTTCTGTGTCCTTGCAAAAATTAGAATTTAGAGTAAAATCTCATTAATTCAGACATCAGTGTTTTAGAATTTGCCAAAATTTAGCAAGCCTTAAAATGATGGCTAAATTCATACTACCTATAAAGAGTTTGCTACACAAATACATACTGTAATAATGATTAAGGTATTTAGGATGACACACTTAAAACACACTCAATTTCTTCGGAAAATCAGATTCAGTTTAAAGTAATCTGTTTGTTAGAAGATTATTTTTATCCATTTATTACAGCCCATTTTTATTTATTTATTTATTTCAGTATATTGTGGAGGTACAGATGTTTGGGTTACGTATGTTGCCCTTGCCACCCCTCCCCAAGTCTAAGCTTCAAGCGTGTCCATACAGCCCATTTTTAAAGACTTATCATGTTCCTTTAATCCAATTTTGGAGATGATTGGTAATGTGGCATAATCAAGTTGCATTTTTTTCTTTAGAATATACCACATTTTAGCCTTCTTATAATGTAGATTTTTCTTGTAAACTGGTCACAATTACTGAGTCGCAATTATGTATTTTTTAAGATTAGCTTTTTTATGCTAAATATACAGTACTTTGTAGAAGCATGTAATTTCTTCCCCCTATATTATAAACCAAGCACTAATAAGTTATGAGAATTCTTTAGTTTTTGTATAGTTCTTTGCATTTTGTGGAGTTACTTGCAGTTGCTTTAAAATTTTGTGGAGCCCTTTGCAGTTGTTTTGCAGTTTTATTATGTATACTCTTGTGGGTGAAATTTGCATTATCCATTATCTTCATTGTAATGGATTCAGGTAGTAGGAAAGCAGATGTTATGGTAGAATCACTGATTTACCATACCTTCTGTTTCTATTAATAGTTTAGCATTCAGTGACACTGACATTTCTCTCTTCTTTTCCCATTTAATTAATTTTGTAATTGGTGACCATGGCAAAGATTCTCCATACATCATCCGCCTTCTTATTTTTTTTGTAATAAAACATAAAAATTTATCTTGAGCGTCAATATGCTTAACTAACAGACTGCATTTACCAGTTTTCTTCGTAGCTAGCTGTGGCTGTGTGGCTAAGTTTTCACTGATGAGATTGAAGGGGTTGCATGTTATTTTAGGGAGTCTCTTTAAAAGGAAGGATGGATTCTCTTTCATTTCTTTATCCTGCTGGTTGAATGTAGGTGAGATGGTACTCCTGCAGTAGCCTTGAATCATGAGGTGACTTGTTCAGGATGGCAGAACAGCAAGTTAAACAGCGCCATAGCACACATGGAACATATACCTCCAAAGTGTTATGATGTGTTTTCTGTCTTGTTTACTCATTGATATTTTGATTTCTGTGTGCCAAGCAGCCAAACATAAACTAATTGATACTCTGACTTTGAGAGAAGTTGCAAAGCATGCTTGGCTCAGCCTTTCTCTGTCCCAGATCTTTAGATTTGTCTGCCCACAGAGTGGCTGCATTCAGAACTGATTGCTCAAGGGTAGCTTGCAGATGTCAGCTGGGTTGGATACCAGAAGTAAATCTATCTAATTACAGCAAAGGACTAGGAAGCTCATTTGGCTGTAGATCTAAAAGCAGCTTCTGCAAACGGCTTCATCATTAATAAAGTTTATATTTTTATCTTCATCTGCCTGTCTTGTATATCAGCTGTGTTGATGGTACTGACATGGTGGTCATTGGGAATTAATAAAAATAACTATACAACTATATACAGTAGTGCACAAATGTTTAACAACTGACTCTCAGGGAAAAATAGCCTCGATTCATAGTGTTTGCTGATTTTGGTGGTTGAAATAATCCCCTCCTGGTCAATTTCAAGCTATAAATGTGACATCACTGGACAAAGTACGACAGAGAAGTCCAGTAGTACGCTATGATGTAGTATTTCTGCCATACAGATACTCTCAAACACATACGAATTTATAACATGGGAAAATAATCAGGAAATGATGAGCTTTTAATAAGTTATCATATTTACTATATTTAACTATAAATTTATATAATTTAATTTTTAATAGTAGTTGTGTTTAACAATATTTCAAAATTTCTGAATTTAATATTTACCTTTCATGAGTGAGTATATGTGGGTTCTTAGTCTTGCACACACCACTGAACAAGTACATATATTTATTCATAAATTAGAATTACCATTATTTATGAAAATTCTACATCTAAACCCTGCATTTGAATGCTACATTTGTAATCAATTATTTTACTATTATAATAATTAAAATACATTGTTTCCACATTGCAATTAACTTAATACTAGTCAAATGCTAGCTAATTCATTCCGTGTATAGGCAAGTTGCATAGAATTTTGTATTACTTTTCTGCATGAACAAAATAGAATGATTTTCTATATTTCTTTCTTGGGGTATTATGTTCCCAGTGTTCAGTGATTACTATTAATATCTTTCTAAAATAATTTCACATATTCACTCCATAAATATGGGGTTTCAGGTATGAAGAGAAATAAGATTGCACACATTAGTTTGCGATTATTAAAATGCCTGTTTTATTAAATTACATTGATTTACATTTTAATTTTTAACGAGCAAGCACTATTGTTTCAGTTATTTTTATATTTTCAACATTCATATTTTGCTCAAAATTCCCAGAAGTTGATCACTAGTAAGTGGAGTTTTTGTTCCTTTAAGGAAAAAAGTGTTGCTATACTCAATCATTTAATATTTTTTAATTATAGTGAAGCCCACTTTATTTGTAAAACACGTGGGGAGTGATACATTGGACTTACCTTGTGAGGATACTGAAATGATGTATGTAAAACACTAGAATAATTTTTGGTACATCCCAAGATGAGATCTCCCTGGTGGAAAATTCTCACTTGTACCTGATTATTATAAAATATATTATAATTTGCAGTTTAGGTGTTATGAGAGGGATAGAGTTCAGGAAAAAAAGCTTACTTAAGAGAGGAATTAAGAAGTTGTATATATGCAGTGGCCACTTTGGAGTCATATCCAAGAAGAATCAAATGTCAGAAGAATGAGAGGTCATAGTGGAAGAAAGTAAATGGCGAGCAATAAGAAAATCAAGATTTTCTTTAGATTCAAAGTCTAGAAATGTGTGGAAGGATCAAGAGGCCAGCTGTGTCTGGTGCCTTAGAGATGAGCAGTGGCATGAGAGTTGTGAAGTGCCAAGTTAGGGCACTGGCTCTTCCACTTCCAGTCATTAAGGAAAAGGAACAATTTCTATTGAATTCTTAGGGCAAACACTGACACCTAATACTATCAGAGAACTTTTTTGACAGCTGACACAAATATAAACCAGAAAAATCTAACTTATTATGCATGAAGGTATAGAAAAGCAATTGCCATCAGAATTTGGAAGTTCATGTTGCAAACTACACTCTTGATTCCATGACTAACCATAGGTCTTCCCAGCTGGTATTTAAAGCTCTGTTGTGGTACATACCTGACTTCATTTGTTGTCTGTTCTCCTCAACATCTTAGATCAAAGCATGTGAATAATATATAAATACTTAAGCTATATTAGGTTTGTGTTTTGTAATATCTGGTTATGTTGTAGGAAAGAGCAGTGTCAGAGCCATGAGAAAAATGCATTTCATATTCATACATTTTCATTTAGATGAACTACCACTCTATAGATAGTTGAGTTTACAAAATGGAAAACATTATCCAGAGATTAAGTAGATGCTGAGAGGATTATTCATTATTCTGCCAGCTGGCCACCATTGCTAGTGTGTCATTCAAAGCTGCCAGCCCATCCTTCACTGTTGACAGTTCCTAGGGACCCTGCTTTCACTGATGCAGTTTGAGTCCAGTCTAAAACCTGTGAAGTGAAAAATAATTGACTTTCTTATTGCAGAAGAATGTAAGGATACCTTTACTAATTGGAGGGCTTTAACTGGTAGTCTGTCTATAAGTAGAAGATGGTGATTGTGGCTGCCTTATAGAAGAAAGTTAGCATAGAAAGCATCACACACACACACACACACACACACACAAAGACAGCTCTGGAATTCAAGGTTAGGTTGGTAAACTAATCTCTGTAGAGGTCTTTGTTTAACAAGGAGCCAATGACCTTCCATAGTATTATATATCTTTCTCTCCCTACATAATTACTGAATTCAGTAACTGGTATAGAATCATCTTTTGCTTATAGTGTAAGATTGAGTTTAGTTATTAAATGTTATTCCCTTTCTTATAGGGAATATCAAAATGTAATATCTTTCTATAGACAATTTACTTAAGTATCACATGAAAGTAGACAAAAGCAGTATAGTTACACTATAAGTAAGAAAAAAGATATTATTATTGCAAAAATTAAAACGTTGATTACATCAACATAGGTAAATGCACTAAATGAAATTAAGTACTAAGTTCAAATATCAAGCAACTCATTACATTTTGGGCAGTTCGCTTAAATTCATTTCTTTCTTCGTTGGAAAAAATAAAAATAGCAAAACAAAACACAAAACAACAGGCAAAAACAAAATACTATGATTAGATTTTTTTCTATTATACCCCACACATACACTGCTAAATAAAGAGACAAATGATCACATTAAAAGTATCAGCCAGGTGCAGTGGTTCACACCTGTAATCCCAACACTTTGTGAGGCCAAGTCAGGAGGATTGCTTGAGGCCAGGAGTTGGAGACCAGTTTGGACAAGACACTGAGAGGCCATGCCTACAACAAATAAGAAACTTGAGCCCAGGAGTTTGAGTTTACAGTGAGCTGTGATCATGCCACTGCACTCCAGCCTGAGCAACAGAGTGAGATCCCATCCCCTTAAAAAAAATAACATTATGAATAGTAAAACTATTTCTACTCTATTGCTTATTCTTTATCCAGGGAGCTACTGGTAGGAGCTCTGCTTTGGCACAAGGAACAGAAAATCTTACAAGGTGACCAGAATCTCAAGCATGATTCTGGACCATATTACATTATCTCCTAGAACACTTACAGGACTTGATTCTTAAAGATGTTGACACCTGTTGAAATTCTAGAGCACCATAAAGATGGAACTTGCCTTTAGATGTAGACACTTTGGGGCCTGGCTCAGCTGGATGATGCTTTTTCTTTATACAACATGGACTGGGAACACTTGGTGAAATACAGCTGGCAGAAGGGTTGGTGTGAAGTGCTCAAGGTGGCTTCACACACATACCTGGCTCCTTCTCTGGGAATGGCAGGAAGATTGGGCTCACCTGGAGGGTTGAACAAAGTACCAAGTTGTCATAGTCTCTCATTCATGGCTATGTCAGCATAGTCAGACATTTCTATAGCTTCAGGGTTTCCAAAGAGATTATTCCATGAAACAAGAAGTAGTAATGGTCTTTCTCCTGGGTTCTTGGCGTTGAGAGTCACACCTGATCTTTTCTATTGATTAATGTAGTCACAGAGTCCTCAAAGATTCGTGATTAGAGTTAGATCTTACCTCTCAATAGGAGGAAAGTTGAAAAATGTGTGACCATCATTTGTCTGCCACATCAGGTATTTGTGGACACGTGCAGATGATACCATACCCCACAATGGTCATGCTCATACTCATTTGAAGTCTCTATCAAGAGAGTTCATTAAGGGAGGGAACAGTAGAGTCACCATCTGAATATTTTTAAGTTGCTCATTGAGTATTTTCAAGTTGCTTATAGACAAAGATTTCAAATAGGGTAAGATTATGGACACACAGAGAAATTTCTGCAATCCTTAAAACATTCCATTTATAAACATAGTTTGCAAGCTCAGATAATATGATTCTGCTTTTGGCTTTATTAATATATATAACTAATCATTTCAATTCTGTTGACCTCAGACTTCTTCATTTTTTTCTTAGTCTTTACTATTGACAAGTACTCAAAGCCATTAACATATTAAATAATTAAAGAACTTGACATAAGTGTATTGAACTTTCCTTAGGTCAGTGGTTTTTAAATTTTAATTTGTATCAGAAACACCTGAAGAGGGGCCTATTATAGCACAATGTCAAGAATTTCTTATCCGGGGTCGTCCTAAGAATAGACGTTCCTAATAGTTTCCAGGTGATGCTGATGCTACCAATCCAGGCATCACAAACTGAGAACAACTAGAAGAGTTGTTAATTACACTCTGATCATCCTCATCTAGTTACTCTGCTTCATACTTAGCTATATCTCTATCCCTTCAGATAAATCTTCTGAATTGGCTCTGGAAGAGCTGACATTATAAGGAATTATAAGGATTTAAATATAATAGAAATTTAGAAAGATTAACCTGAGGCATTTCAAAATTTGATTCATCAAACATTAAATAAAAATTTGTATCCTGCTATGACTTTTAATTACAAGTATTCTAATATATTTTGAATAATGAGGAAAGAGATCATAAATAAGCTATTTAACTGAAACATTGTTTCAAACAATTCTATAATATCTTTTCTAAGGATTCCTGTCAATTTAGTTTGCCTCTAGAACATCATTGTGCATGGGAGGGCATTATTACTTTGTTGCTTACTATTTTAATTTTTTGTCTAAATATCCAACATACCTAGTAACTCAAGTTGATCTTCCTGAAATTTTAACTCAGAGAAAGAGCAACCACACCTGTCCTTATGCCAGTAACATGCACCTTTGATAAATGAAGCTATGTAATAATTTTTTAAAATTGGAAATTTTCTCCAACCACATTTTTTCTTTTTTTTTTTTTTTTTGAGGATTTCTTGGTTGTTAGGTTTGCTTAGATTTCGATATGAATTTTAGTACTAGATCTAGATTGTCAATGCCTGCAAAGATAACAGTTGGACATTTGGTAATTATTATGATGAATCAGTAAATTAATTTGAGGAGTATTTCCATTATAAATATATATAAATATATTATAAATTATAAATATATTAAGTCTTCTAATCCAAGACCATGGGATGTCTTTCCATTCATTAATCTTTTCTTTAACTTTTTAACAATTTCTTTTAGTTTTCAAAACGTCTTAGTCCATTTGGGCTACTATAACAAAATACCATAAACTGGGTAGCTTACTTACGTTGAAATTTTGTTTTGTTTTGTTTTGTTTGGAGATGGAGTCTTGCTCTGTTGCCCAGGCTAGAGTGCCGTGACATCAGCTTAGTTCTTACATTGAAATTTATTTCTCACATTTCTGGAGCTGGGAAGTCCAAGGAAGATTTGGTGTCTGGCAAGAGCTTACTTTTTGGCTCATACATAGTCCCTTCTTGCCATACTCTCAGTTGGTGGAAAGGGCTAGCTATCTCTCTGAGGTATTTATTTATTTGCTCTTTTCACCTATCCTAAAGCACAATGGCTTATAATAGCTCACTGCAACCTCAAAATCCGGGGTCAATGATTCTCCTACCTCTGCCTCCCTGGTAGCTGGGACTACAGATGTGCACCACCACACCAAGCAACATTTTTTTTAGTGTAATTTTTGTAGAGATGGGGCCTCACTATTGCCTAGGCCGATCTCAAACTCCTGGTCTCAACTGATCCTCCTGCCTTGGTCTCCCAAGGCAAATTACAGCCTTGAGCTTCTGCCCTCAGCCCAGGGTATCTTTTATAAGGGCACTAATCCAAATTATTTATTAGAGCTCTGCCCTTACAGCTTAATCACCTCCCAAAGGCTCCATGTTGTAATGTCATAACCCAGTGGACTAGGATTTAAAAATGGGTTTCAGGGAAACAAAAACAGTTATACCGTAGTACAGGGCAAAATTTTTGCATTTATTCTGCTAAATTTATTTCTAAGTATGTTATTTTTGCAGTTATTATTAGCAGAATTATTTTATGAATTTTATTTCCAGATTTTTCATTGCAAGTATAGAAATGGAATTGATTTTTGTATAATAATTTTATATCCTGAAGCCTTGATGAACTCTTTTATTAGTTCTAATATGTTTTTAGTGAAGACTCCATGATTTTCTCTATGTATCTTGCAAATAGAAATATTTTTACTGCTTCCTTTTCAATCTGGATGTCCTTTATGTTCTTGACTATTTGCACTGACTAGACTCTGCAGTGCAATGTTGAATAGAAGTGGTAAGAACAGACATCCACGTTTTGTTCTTGATCTTAGGCAACAACTTTCAGTTTTTCTCCATTAAGTGTGCCATTAGCTGCAGATTTTCCTAGATGGCTTTTATCAAGGTGGGGAATCTCCTTTCTATTCTGAGTTTGTTGAGTCTTTCTGTCATAAAGGATTTTATAAAATACTTTTTAAGTATCTGTTGAAAGGATCATGTGGTTTTGTCTTTATTCTATTAATATTGTACATTATAGTAATTGATTTTCTAATGTTAAGTCAGTCTTGTATTCCTGGGAAAAATACTTGGTCATATTTTGTCATCTTTTCTCAATATGTTGTTGGATTTGGTTTACTAGTATTTTTTTTAGGAAATTTGCATCTCTATTCATTAGAGATAGTGTGTGTAGTTTTTTGTTGTTTTGTTTTTCTTGTGATATCTTTGGTTTTTGTTTTAGGATAATACTGTACTCACAGCAAAAGTTAGGAAGTATTCAGTGCTTTTTTTAATTTTTGGAAGAGTTTGTGAAGAACTGATATTAATTATTCTTTAGATGTTGCTGTGGTTATACAGAGGCTGAGGTTGGGCTGCATTGTTCAGGTAACCAAGGGTGGGATAATTAAGGTTGTGAGGGGGATGTCAGAGGAAGGAGGAGCACCTGCAAGGCCGAACTCAAGGTTAGAGGAAGACAGACCGTATGGCCCAAAGTCTGCGGGAAAGATTGCAGACAATGACAAGTGAAATGCTATATGCCGTGTGACATGAACCTCTGAGACCTTGTAAATGTTCAGTAAAAATACCCCAAGCATAATACACTTGCTATAAATGGATTTCACTTAGATAGGAAGAAGAATTTCAGAGATATATTGTACAACATGATGACTATAATTGAGAACAATGTACTGTATACTTGAAAATCATCCAGAGTAGATTTTAAGTGTTCTCAACACACACATACACAAAAGATGTGAGATAATGTGTATGTTAAATAGTTTGATTTAGTTCTTCTTCAATGTATACATATTTCAAAACATCATATTGTATACCATAAATATATGTCATTTTTGTGAACAAAAATATTTTTAAAAGAATAATAATATGTATTTCTTAGGATTGATGTGAGTTTTTGATACAACAATTAATTTGGGTATAACCCAAATGTACATTATTCTCTTGTTCACTCAGGCTAACTCTGGTATAACATTAGATACAAAACTAGACTCCTTCCCAAACATCCACAAGAGATGCTTAATATTTTAATATGGATGAAAGATTTCAACTTTTAAAATCCATCTCAGGAGATGACAGAGCACTAAAATCACTGGACATGTAGATATTTTTTGAGAAACCAAAACAGAAAATGATCACATTTCTCAACATTTTGTATGATGGAAGTTTGTGTTGAAAGTAGGAACTAATTTATTTTTTATTTACATGGAGTGCTTGCATAACAAATTGCTAACACATACTCATGTATATATATGTGTGTGTGCAGTGTATATGTATGTGCATGTGTGTTCATGCATGTGTGAGCATGTTTATGTGCACATACATGCATCTATTTGTGTTAAAGGGGGCAGAATCAGGAGTTTTTCAGAATTGTTATAAAAGGACATTTGAGACCGCTGCTCGTAAAAACCACTGAACTTTGTAATTCTGCAAATGACTTCAAAGTTTCTTTAACATCTTTGCTGAAGTCTTTTAAGAAATGATTATTGTAAATCATTATTGAATTGCACAGAGAGAAAATTTCGTATAATTACAGATTTCTACACACATTAACTAAAAGACCATATAATTTTCTTGAAAAGGAAGCAATTGCTGTGGTGATCTCTCTTAATTTGAGTTAAGTCTTATTGTATATACTGTTACAAAGTAGGTTCTTGGGACTTTCCAATAGCCCCCCAGCATAAAAATCTTGCAAAACACAATGATAATAATGTAATTACTGTGTGTCAACTGCTTGGTTATTATACATCACTTACAGTCTCTTTTTAATTAAAAAGCTTCTGAATGTCCTGGCATTATCTACATAGTGTGAAAGAACAGGAGATCTAATTGTGATAAAATACTTCAGATGGGGCTTTAGAGAGTACATTTGTAACAAGATCTCTATCTAAGTGGCTTTGAAGAATATATTTTAGAAATTTAAGTTTGGTGTAGTACTTTCAGATTATCAAGAGAAGGTGACATCTCTGCATTCATTCTGCTTTTTCCCTAGTCATGGATATGATTAAAATCAAAACAAAATATGAGAGCCTGGTATTGACAAAATTCTATCAAATGGAAGTGCTTATATTATACATATTCTCCCTGAAAAGCAATATGAACTGTAAATATGAAAAAAATAAGTTGCAATCAATAACTGAGCTTCCAGATCTGGTCACACTATATTATGCAGATGATATAATATTTTTGTGGGTTCCAGGTCCCTTGTGAGGGAACTTGGAAGCTGAAAGAAACTGTTTGGAGAAATGCTGCATCTACTATTTTTAGTTTGAAGGTCGGGGCATAAAGTTCACTTATCTTCCATCCTTTTTTTTTTTTTCCAAAAACTATCTGAAATATTAAAGGACAACAGGAAACCACACATAAACTCTCTTTCTGGGGAAACTAAGAGATCATAAATTCCCTAAATCCACAAATAAGTAGAAAGGCCGCCGGTGGCTGTGGAGAGCAGTAGGGTTCCCATGGTGGGGAGCAGAGAGAAGATGTTGCAGTGATCTCTCCAAAGAAGCCAACGAGGAACATTCCAGGAGGGGAATTGGCATAGCCTGACATGGGAAACTTACGACATATCTGCAAAAGTAAGAATGGTGTACAGGGCTTGCTGTCAGGATGTTCTATAGACTTTATTTAATTTTGAGGGATGAGGTAGTGAATATAAATATACAATCAAAATAAGAAGCCATATTTACAAGTAGCAATCTATTCTCATGGGATATAAGGAGAAGAAAGTCTTATTAAAAAATCACACATGCCTACCTTTATTAGCTGGAGTAGAAGTAAAAAGTAATTAAATAAAAATAAGACATGCCATCATAAGCCTGGAACCAAGTTTTATTCCTTTCCCAGAAGAACATATTCCAAATAATTATCCTAAGTTTGAAAAATCTTTTAAAAATTACTAATTAAAAAGGATATACCTATGTGCATATATGTATGCTCATGCAGATACATACATAGAAAACACATACACAAAAAACAGAAAAAATAATATTTTAAATGACAAACACTTCAGGAAAAATACTTCCATGGAATAGAAGAAAATTGTAAACATATTTTTTAATTGTGAATTTGAGAAAACAATAGACTATATCTCAAAAGGAAATATGCAGTCCTAAATACGCATGTAATAAAGAAGGGAAAAAAACCTAATCTTGAAAAGATAATCCTATAGTGATTGAGAACTATTGTTCCTAGAGGTTAGGATATAGGGCTAGGGCAAGGGTATGGTTACAAATAGCTGCATGAAGGAAATTTTTTTAATGGAGAATAGCTATTAAACTCTTCCTAATTGTATTGATAGTTATATGAATCTATATATGTATTAAAATTCATAGAACTCTACATCAAAAAAGTGAATTTTATTTTATGATAATTTAAAAAGTCAATAAAAAAGAAAAAAAGTGCAAAAGTTCAGAAATTTGAATACAAATATTAGTTATTTATTCAAATTTCCAAATAGTTACATATAATTTGTTTTTCATGTTAAATCCAAATATTCTTTCAATTTATCTATCTGTTGTTAAATGAGTAAGCTATCCTTTTGGCCCTGTGTTGGCAAACTGAATTGCAATTAAATTAAAAATATATGTAACATTCTAGGTGGCTAAAATATGATATATTTGAGTGATGTTTAGCTAACAGTGTTTTTACATTAGCTGAACAATTTATTTCATCTGAAATATTTATCCCATCACTTGGCCTCTGTAAGTCTAGTCTATGCATGTCTGTGTAGAAAAATAAATATTGAAATGTATTGCCAGTTGCATTACAAAGAATTCTGAAATATCAGCCATTTAAAGATCTTAAGTTAATAAAGCTTTAAATCTTCATGGGATTATCCATTTCTGTTTTGAAAGATGCTGGACTCTTTTCAAACACTACTGTTTGTTCACGTAACAATGATTACATGAATGTAGTTGGGCTAAAATGTTATGATATTCACTAATCCTGCATTTATTTTCTTATTGCTTTCTACCATAACTAAAGAAATTGCTACATGGTTACCAACTCTTCTCGGAGTGCATTCAAAATAATGCAGTCTTTTGAAGTGCCATATTTTGTCTTCTTGATTGGTTTTATTCTTTCTTCAATTTATATACTGTCCTATACCTTAGTATTACATTTTTCATTTTTCTTTGACACTCCTTAATTCCATTATTCTGGTTACTGGATTGAATGTATAACTGTTCCTTTCAATGTACTTTTTGATAAATAATATATTTAAGCTTTATTTATGTTTTTTTAATAAATAATGTATTTAATGCTCTTTCTCTTGTAAGCCCTGCATTAATGAATTGCATAAATTTTGTGATGTAGCTTATTTTGTATATAAGTTTTTCATACATTTTTCTCATGAGCTCATACTTATCCTTGGTTTGTTAATAATTTGTTTTGTTAATTTTTAGGTTTATGACATTTTTAAGATGTTATCTGGTTACAGATTCCTAATTATATTGCATTATGGTTCTCTATTTTTTCTGCTTTTGAGGCTCATATCATTAAGGCGACTCTTGCATTTCTTTATTTCCAGTTTTATTTTGTATTTTTCACTCTTTATTTCTTCTGATATTGTTTTGGTTGAATTTCTTGATCTTCTGTTTTTGCTGTCTCATTTGTCCACCAGCTGTATTTTTACTGTGCTATTTAATCTGTTTATTAAATAACTTATTTCAATTATATTTTTCATATCCCATGACTGCACTTGGTCATTTTTATGACATTGTTTTTGCTTCATGTATCGCACATCTTTCCTCATCCAATTAAATTTACGTTTATGTTTATTTAATTTAATATTCTCTCTGGTCCATCAATCCAGCTTATTTTTCCATACATTGTGTCAAAGCAAAAATTGCACCAGACAATGTTAAGCAGGCAAGGGAGACTTTATTCAGCCTATTAAAAATAGAGGGGAGAGACCAGAATACTAGTCTGAACTCAGCTCTGCTTGAACAAAAAGTGGTAGAGTTTATTAACACCTAGGAAGACAGAGAGAGAGAGAGAGAGAGAGAGAGAGAGATATTAAACCACTTGCGGTTCTTAATTGACTTTACACAAAGGAAACATACACTTGAATATATCTTTAAGACAGGAGGTAGTTTAGAACTTGAAGCAAGGCACCTACTGAAGTTAGCCTCCTACCTTCCCACAGAAACTGGGAAATTGGGGCACTATCTTCCTTGTTGATGACATTTCAAAGAGATGAGTTTCAGGTCCTTATAAAAGGCATTCTTGGGTTGTAAAACTGGCTAGACATTTTTAAAAGTATCTACATTTCAAAGGGCAGAGAAAGGATTTACAATGAAAAATTTTCTAAAGTAATTGCTTCAGGAGGTCAGTTGCCTAGAGTCAGGAAGAAGCTTGCCTAAGTTTAGTCAAGGTGAACCAGGGAATCTTAAGTTGCCTTGGTCAGTTAGTCGTTTCTTTCATGGTAGTTGTGGTCCCAAATTTTGTGTTATTTATCTCTGGGAATGCACAATTACTAAAAAATGGCGAATTCTTTGTGAAATTCCTAGCTTATGACTATTCTGCTGACTATGGATGCGGAGCTGGGGTGAGGGGGAAGGAAAACTTGCTGTGGGTAAGGAGATAGAATTTGCCCCTGGGGATCCTCAGAGATTTTTCCTCTGCCTCCGTTTGCAGAAATTGTACTTGTTCTAAGAGCTATTCTCCACAGCTGAAATAATCTAAACCATGATAATAAGAGAGTGGGATGTGAGGAGTGCAGGGATGGAAGGGAATATGTTCAGAGTCAATAGAATTCCTGGCCATTATCTTCTCTCTTACAGACTGTAGCTCTTGTGCTGCCCTGATGCTGCTCATAGCTGACAGTTAGCAAGGAGCAGGCACTGCTCTTTGTCTTCCTCACATCAAGGAGGGCAGGCAGTGATTCATGCAAGGCAATATAGTGAGTAGTCAAAGGAATATGAAAGAGGGTCGATCCTGTGTTGCCATCTATCTGGAAATCCAATCCCTTCTCTCTCAGGCTGCTCTTTTGCTACAAAATGGATTTGATTATCTTCTGTCTCAAGTGGTAGTTCTCCCAGCTTTTATGTTCTGATCCAGCTATTTATGCATTCTGATTGCATCTCTAAAGTTGGCTTCAATGTTATCTCTTAATGAATGGTATGACCTCAAATATGTAGTTTTCAAAGAATGTCTCAGGGGAGGTTCGAGTATGGGAATACAAGAAGTTACTGCAAAAAGTGGAAGGAAATGGGAAGTACTCTGAGATGGTTTCTACTAGATACTAATATATGTACAGGCTAATGTTTGTGGATATGGTTATATTGTCTGGATTTCAAATAAATATTATCAAGCTAGATTTCTGAGAAAATTGTTGCTTACAGCATACATCGCTTATAGACAAAGATTTGTTGTGTTCATAATTGAACTTAAAGCTATTGTTAATATGTTAATTTATTTCAGTATTAGAAGCTTATTTATGATAATATTCATGCATAGAATTGAAATAATTCTTTCACCAGCTTTTTATTTTTATTTTCGCAATTTTGTGAAGTCTTTCTAACATTTTCCTTGTCTCAATGTTTAAATCTATGTAAAGTGCTAAAACAGGTCAATCTTTTCCAAGTACTAAAGTCCTCCATACTACTCTTTATCTCTTTGTATTAATGCATTATGATAGAGTTGTAATTATCAGAAAGGCATAATACTGAAAGATATTCTTTGAAACTTACATTCACTAGGCAATTTACATTTCCTTTTCCATTATAGATGGAATGTCTAAAGTTGAAAGAAGAGCAAAAAACACAGATATTTTTATTCATTCTAAATTTAAGAGTTTTGTGTAAATCTAATATTAATATTTCATGTTTAAAAATTCTGTGGTTTTATTCTACCATATATTATTCAGGTTGTGTGGTCACTAGAAGTTAGTGTTAGTAAAAGGAGAGAATTTAATTTTAACTTTAATAAAATCAATAAGGTATGGGGATCAATATACCAATGTTGTAAAATACAATTATATTTAGGTCTTTAGTGCTTTTGAAACTGTTTTCCATATTAGAAAAATGAAAGATCTATTGAACATACTACTTTCATATTAGACAGTTTTTTTGTACCTATAGAAATGCTCTTTGTGCAAGCTGAACTGTAATTAGTTGACAGCAATTTTTCCTGTGATAAACTAAAAATGTAGTGTTGAGAGAAATCCTCTATTATAGAATAAGAACATCAAATGAATTTCTGTTAGGAGTTAGTCAGTTGGAGTCTTAATGTGTGATCCTGATGAGTTACCACAGTTCTCTCTAGGGAATTTGCTTTTCAAAAGACAGAAATAGCACCCTGTGTCCTTTTATTAATATAATCTCTTTCATGTACTTTGGGGATTTTTGATCAAAATATGCAAAGTTATTTAATCATTGCAATAAACTGAAAGACCTTTGCAATAATCAGTTCATCTTAGAAGAATAAGTTCCACCGATTTCATTTTTGTCACATGTATTTTTCAAATTTGTTACAATTGTTCCATTTGTGGAATTGTTGGGGAACAGAATTTTAGTGTAATAATGGGCTTTATAATAAATAATTTATCAAATTTACATTTAAAACATCAGGAGATACTTATTAAAAATGGTTTGTAAATTTTATTACAAAATACATTGAGATTTCCCGAAGTGACATCAACAAGATGGCTGACTACAGTGCCTGGTGCTTGTACCTCCCCTGCAGAAAAGACCAAAACAACAAATAAACAACAAAAATTTGACTAGAGTGTCTGAAGGAGAGTCCTGGAGTGCAACAGGGAGTGGTGAAATCCCTGTGGAGCACAATAATTCAGGTTGGCAGCGTAAAGAGTGGAGTGAAACATTCAGCATCTGCTATGCTCTTATAACCCCATTGGGATCTCCTCAGAGCCAAGAGGAATTTCTCCTTGTGGGGGAAAGATAGGCAGGAAACTCCCATAATCCCCCATTACACTTGTAGTCCTTTCTACAAGAGAATCATACAGTCCTCACGGAGCCTGAGCTGTTTGGGGAGCTGCTTGTTATTCACATAGACGCATTTCTCCAGAGTAGGAAGCCAGAGTAGTAGGCTGTGCATCCCCCAACCCTTGTGACCCAAGATGCTATGGCATGATGCCATCTTGAGCCACTCCTGGTGTATACCCTTCTCTGGGGACCAATAGCTATCATGTTCTCCATTCCTCAGGCTCTGACATCACTCCATGCTCACACAGGTGGTTGCAGTGCTATGACCCTGGTTTCTTGGAACATGGGCCCAGAAGAATGGCTGTGAAGCCAGTGCCAAAACACATGCAGTGCCCTACCCCATCAAGGAACAGGCAGTTCTGCATAGTAGGGAAGCCAACCGGGGCCAGCCAAACTGCTGTGTGCTCATGAATTTGGCCTGGGAAACAGCCTGTTGGCCCCACTCCCAATAAGGCCACGCTCAAGCTGGCCAAACAACCACATGTTCATGCCTTCAGCTTGAGAACCAGCCTGGCACCCCATGCCCAATAAAGTCACCATTGCCACCACAAACTTCTACAATCTACACCAGTGAGGCACTTGTAGACATTGCTTACATGGATTACAGCTGAAGAGACTACATTAACAGTATAATAATACATCCACTCAGAACCAAAGGTGATACACCCTACCCAACTGACACCCTAGCACCCATCTGCCAGAAAACAGACTTCTTATGAAAGCTACTCTATAAAATTAAAAGAGATGACTGTTCCACCAGATATACAGATATCAATGTAGAAACACAAGAAACATGAAATAGCAGGAAAACATGATACCTCCAAAGAAACACAATACTGTAATTCTCCAGTAACAGATCCTAGAGAAAAGGAAATTTATGAAGTGCCTGCAAAGGCATTCAAAATAATGATTAAGGAAACTCAGCTAGATAGAAGGAACTGCACCTAAACAAAGAAATCAGAAAAACAATTTATAATAGGAATGAGAAATTCAACAAAGAGATAGATTTAATTTAAAAAAACAAACAGAAATCTTGGAACTAAAGACCTCAATAAAATGAAATAAAAATACATTGAGAGCATCAATAACAGATTAGTTTAAGTAGAAGAAAGAATTTCTCAACTTGAAGACAGGTGATTTGAAATATCCCAGTCAGAGGGAAAAAAAAGAAATAAGAATAAAAAAGAATAAAGAAAGCCCACAGGACTTCTTGGATACAAATAAGCATCAAACATTTTCATTATGACTCTTCCAGAAGGAGAAGAGATAGAGAAATGCACAGAAAATATATTTAACAAAATAATAGCTGAAAACATCACAAGTCTTGGGAGAGATATGACCATTCAGATCCAGGAAGCTCAAAGATCTTCCAATATATTCAAACCAAAAAAATCCTCTCAGAGACATTATAATCAAATTGTCAAAAGTTAAAGACAAAGAGAGAATTCTAAAATTCGTAGATGACAAGGTTAAAGTTACATAAGAAAATCTCCATTAGATTATCATCAGGTTTCTCAGCAGAAATATTTCAGGCTAGGAGAGAATGGGAAGCCATATTCAAATTACTGCAAAAGAAAAACCTGACAGCCAAAAATTACTATAGCCAGCAAAACTATTCTTCAGAAATTAAGGAGAAATAAAATTCTTTCAAGCAAGCAAAAGCTGAAGGATTTCATCTCCACTAGATTGGCCTTACAAGAAATAAAATTCTCTCAAATGTTAAAGCTAGAACTACCATGTGATCCAGTAGTCCAGCTATTGGGTATACATTCAAGGGAAATGAAATCAGTATGTTGAAGGGATATCTGCACTTCCACAATCATTGCAGCACTTTTCACAACAGCCAAGATAGGAAATCAGCCCAAGTGTCCACCAACAGATACATGGATAAAGGTAATGTGGTATGTATATACAATGAAATATCATTCAGTAACAAAAAGGAATAAAATCTTGTCATTTGGATGAATGTAGAGGACATTATGTTAAATAAAATAAGCTAGACACAAAAAGCCAAATACCACATATTCTCTATCATGTGTGAAATCTAAAAAGTTGATCTCATAGAAGTAGCTAATAAAACAGTGACAAATAAGGAATGTGAATGGTAGAGGGGAGGTCAACAGGTACAAAGTAACAATTAGAAAATAAGGATAATTTCTGATATCCTGTGTCACAGTTGGGTGACTGTGGTCAACAATTAGGTATAATGTATCCCAAAGTAGCCAGAAGAGAGGACTTGTTATGTTCCCACCAAGAAGAAATTATAAATATTTGAGGTAATGGATATACTGCTTACCTTGATTTGATCATAATTCAATGTACGCATGTGTCAAAACATCACATTGTACTCCACAAATGTGTATATAACTATCTACTCTTGTGTATAAAAGAGTTAATACCTAAAAATGAAAAGGTGGAATTAACTGATTAAATCTATCCAGACAAATGTTCAGGTGCTTTGTCAGTGATATACAAAATGAGAAAGAAAGGGAAAAGGAGGTAGCAAAATAGTACATAAATCACTTCTAAAGTAATCCATCGGTATACTCAGGGGGTTGACTCCAGGACCCCCTGAATATACCAAAATTAAAGTCAGCCCTCCTCAAGGAGGGTTTTTAATTCCTGAAAATACTGTATTTCAGATCCACATTTGGTTGAAAAAAATCCGAGTATAAGTGTACCCTCGCAGTTCAAACCCATGTTGTTCAAAGGTCAACTGTACTTGTTAAAAATAAAATAAAAAAAAGGATGTATTTTAAAAAATAATAATTAAAAAATTAATGACAACAAAGAAAACATAATTTTATGATTATTGCATCGTAGACAGCTGTTATATCTTTGGGTATCATTTATTCTTTATACCTAGTTATTAGGTATAGAGAAAAAATGGTAAAATTCTATTTCAGAATATCTCTAAATGAGATATTACACAAGGTATCTACCTTGAAGGAGAAGAGGAGCCTGTGTCAGGAAGTATACATTATGAAGGAAGCAACATTTAACAGGAAATACTATCTTCTTTACAACATAGATTCTTAATGCAAAAGCCACTATGCATTTTACTATAGTCAGCGTCATTGGAATGTGAAAGCTGTAAAGGTTGGCCTGCCATTAGGCTGCAACCTCCCACACCTCTGAGAACAAAGATTAGTGGAGGATGTTATTTGTCCCCTTTCTCGTCCATGAGAATTTACGACAATCTTCTGTAATCATAGCATATGGAGAAACATGAAACCTTGTGGAAAGCATGTATTTGACTTTAATGTGATTGTATTTTTGGAAGAAGACAAAAAATCCACCGAAAGAGTAAAGAAATAAACAAACCAAAGTAAATTAAATGTAATGACCTACTAAGGTTTGTAGGCTCATTGCTTATTAACCAGGTACTTGAGCTTCTTGGGGAAAAAAAAATGTGAAGCCAAAACGATATTATAAAAGGTGTTCAGCTGAGATCACTTCTATTGCTCTGCTAATGTTAGATTGGATGTTGATGTCTTTCAAGGGATTTCATTTGAATGAAGTATCCGCTGTTTGATTTCATTATCTCATAGACATACTACTAGTGTGTTCTTCAATTGCCTAATCTCTAATTGCAAAATGTTCTGTGAAGCAAGTCCTAAACTCTCTTAATCTCACTCTTACTCATTCCTTTTTTAAGGCTGTTTTTTTAAATAAAGTATATGAGTTGGTAAATGTGGATGCTGCTGCTGAGAATGACCATCACATTAATAAAATAATGCTTGTAATTTCACACATTGCCAGTTTTAATGAGAAAGTAAAAGTTTATTTTGCTCTGAGTCTTTCCTCTCCCCATGTTATTTGAGTATTCATTTAGCGTGCCCTCTCCTCTCCTTTAGCAACCGAGATAAAAGAGCAAAAATAAAACAAGAACAAAACTGAAATCAAAAGAAAGTATGCAGATCTGTGTAAGGCAAGCCCTGCTCCTGCAGAGGCAATTTTAGTCACCTTATCTTGACTATATTTTATTTTTTCAAAACAAAATTGGCAGTGCCCTTTGAGTGAGGGCACCATGCCATGCAAACAGATGGTCAGGGAAGTAGATAGCTTGGAGACCATGTTTATTTGTCAGATTTGCTTATAGAGGGTGACATTCACAGCCAGAATGGAGAATGTTGCTCTCTCAAAGTTTCTCTGCCTTTGGGAAAGCTATTCCTCTTTTAGAACTGAATCTGATTTGAAAAAAAAAAAATATCTGTTTCATGATCAGACAGGAGAAAACACAGATTAAGTGAATAACTTTTTATAGTGTAATAGTATCAAAATGAATTATTGGGTGACAATATGCTACAAGGAGCTTGCACCAAATCTGTTAAATAACCTTTAGAAAAGGCAGAGGTATGCTTTCAATAAATAAGATTAAATAAATTGGAAACGTAATTTCTCCTCCCATTTACAAGCAAAATATGATATATTTGCTCAATAGTTCATCATTAATTCTTCGGATTTTTTTTTTTTGGTTATTTCTAAAAAGAGTATTCATTGCACAGTGTATATAATAGAGCAATTATCCCAAGCCATGCATGTTTCATTAATGTGAGGCCAATTTTGGTTTGCTTGTTGAGCCAAGCCTTTAGAATCATTATCTTTTAAAAATTTGCTTTTCATTACTCTTCAAATAAAAATATATTTTTCTATAAAATGTGATTATAGTTAAATATATTTAGCTTAATAAATTTTTATCATATTTTAACTCCTTTGAGGTAGTAAAATAATTTATTTTATCACTCTTACAATGTTGAGAATTGAATTACATTCACTTTTTCCTTGATGTAAACAATGTTGAGAAGAACATATTGTGATTACATGTTTATGCATATCCTTTATTGATTCCCACAAAAATTTAAGATATGATCTCTTTTATTTATTGATAATTTCATGTCATTTTTAATTTGAAGCCCTGTATATCAAGACCAGGAATATTTCATCTCTTCCTTCTTTTAACAAAAATTCCTATTTAAAATCAGGAAACATACTTGTTCACAGCTAAATATCTATTGAACAGCTGTAAATGTAATTATATAATATAGTTTATTTAATAAAGAAACAGTAGTATATATTTCTAGAACAGCAGTTTGGAAAATAAAACAAACCTAAACAATCATAACAAGATTAAAACATATAGGATTAATATACAAAAGTAAATCACTTTCCCATATACCATGAATGAACAAGTGGAATTTTAAATTAAAAATACAATAACATTTACATTAGCACCATAAAAAATAAATAGGTATAAATCAAACAAAATATATGCAAAACTGATGAAAGAAATCAAATAAATAAATAAATAGACATTCCATATTCGTGGGTAGTAAGACTCAATATCATCAAGATGTCAATTCTCCCCAACTTACTCCATAGACACAAAGCAATCCCAGTAGATTATTTTGTTGATATTAGCATACTGATTCTATAGTTTATATAAAGGGGCAAGAGACCTAGAATAGCCAACACAATATTGAAAAAGTAGAATGAAGTTGGAGGAGTGGTACTATCCAACTTCAAGACCTACTGTAATGTTACAGTAATCAAAATAGTGGGGTATTGGCAAAAGAATAGACAAATAGATCAATAGGACAGAATAGAGAGCTCTGAAATAGAACCACGGAAATAAACTCAACTGATACTGACTGTGTAAATGCAATATGATACAGCAAAGATAGTCTTTCAACAAATGGTGCTGGGACGACTGGACATCCACAGGCAAGAAAATAAATCTAGACACAGATACCCCCACAAAGACTAACTCAAAATGGATCACAGATCTAAATGTTAAATGCAAAAGTATAAAATTACTAGAAGATAAAATGGGAGAAAATCTAGGTGACCTATGGTTTTGCAATGACTTTTTAGATATAACACAAAGGCATGATCCATGAAAGAAGAAAATGGATAGAGTAAACTTTATTAAAATAAAAAATATTTTGCTCTGCAAAAGACATTGTCAAGAGACTAAAAAATATAGGCTGCAGACTGGGAGAAAATATTTGCAAAGACATGTCTTATAAAGGACTATTATCCAAAATATAGAAAGAAGTCTTAAAATGCAACAATAAGAAAACAAGCAACTTTATTAAAAAGTGAACCAAAGACCTTAACAGACACTTCACCAAGATATACAGATGGCAAATAAGCATATGAAAGATGCTCCACATCATATGTCATCAGAGAAATGCAAATTAAAACAACAGTGAGATACAATAGCCCCCCTTATCCAAAGCGTCACTTTCCGTGGATTCAGTTAACCATGGTCAACAGCAGTCTGAAAATATTAATTGGCAAATTTGGAAATAAATAATTCATAAATTTTACACCTCACTCCATTCTGAGTAGTGTAATGAAAGCCTGTGCTATCCCACTCTGTCCCACCTGGGGCAGAAATCATCCCTTTGTCTACTGTATAGAGCATGGATACGTATACTGACACTACCCAACTTCAAGACTTACTGTAATGTTACAGTAATCAAAATAGTGGGGTATTGGCAAAAGAATAGACAAATAGATCAATGGAACAGAATAGAGAACTCTGAAATATAACCACAAAAATATAGTCAATTGTTCCTGACCGTGTAAATGCAATACAATACAGCAAAAATAGTCTTTTCAACAAATGGTGCTAGGATGAATGAACACACCACCCACCTTTTTTTAATTAGCCATCTGGTTTATCTGGCAAAAAAAAAAAAAAAAAAAGAAATAATAATAATAATAATAATAATAAGAAGAGACTCTCATCATATTTCAGTGCTTGTGTTCAAGCAACCTTTATGTTACTTAATAATA
Source organism: Avahi laniger (assembly GCA_963575035.1). Lineage (NCBI taxonomy): Eukaryota > Metazoa > Chordata > Mammalia > Primates > Indriidae > Avahi > Avahi laniger. The sequence continues at coordinate 29,000 of CAUYSK010010550.1, forward strand.
TCCCCAAAATGCAAGTAGTAATTCTGGAAATTGGGATATGTCCAATAAAATGCCATAAAGTGCTTCCTTTTAGTGAAAAGATGAAAGTACTCCACATAATAAGGGAGAAAGAAGGATACATTAAGGTTGCTAAGATCTACCAAAAGAACAAGTCTTCCATCCATGAAATTGTGAAAAAGGAAAAAAAATTTTTTTACATAACATATATAGAGTTCAATACTGTCCATGGTTTCAGACAACCACTCGGGAGCTTGGAATGTTTCCCCTTCAGATGATGGGAGGACTACTCTACCGCTACGCACCTATTAGAATAGCCAAAATCTGACACACTGACAACATCAAATGCTGGGGAGGATTTGGAGCAACAGAAACTCTTATTCATTGCTGGTGGGCATGCAAAATGGTACAGCCATGTTGGAAGACAGCTGATGGCTTCTTACAAAACTAAACCCATTCTTGCCACGTGATCCAGTAATCGCACTTCTTGGTATTTACCCAAACAGGTTGAAAATTTATGTCCTCACAAAAACCTGCACACAGATGATTATAGAAAATTTATTCATAATTGCCAAAACTTGGGAAGCAATCAAGATGTCCTTCAACAGGCAAATGGATAAATAAACTCTGGTACATCCAGACAAGGGAATATTATACAGTACTAAAAAGAAAGGAGCTATCAATTCATGAAAGACATGGAGGAAACTTAAATGAACATTACTAATAAAAGAAACCAATCTGAAAAGGCTGCATATTTTACAATTCCAAATATATGACATTCTGGGAAAGGCACAACTATAGACACAGTAAAAACATCAGTGGTTACCATAAGCTGGGAGCAGGGAGAGATGAATAGGTGAAACACAGATGATTTTCAGAGGAATGAAAATACTCTATATCATTCTGTAACGGTGGATACATGTTATTACAAATATGTCCAAACCCATAGAATGTACAACACCAAGAGTGAGTCCTAATGTGAGCTATTGACTTTGTGTGATAATGATGTGTCACCATAGGTTCATAAATTATATCCAATTTATCACTCTCGTGGGGGACGTTAATAATGGAGAGGCTTTGCATGTGTGGAGGAAGGGGATATCTCTGGACTTCCTATTTCCCTGAGAAACTAAAGTTGCTCTAAAAACATAAAATCTTAAAAAAATAAATTATTTTATAACCCTTTTATTGTTTAAATTGCATTACAATATTGAAAATGGCATTGTATTATGTTCAAAGGAAATATTTGCCTTCATCTGATTAAGACAGAAATAAGTTGTACTCATTCATAAATTATCTCAGATCATCATGTACTCATGTTTTTTAAACCAAGCAATTATGCTACTTGTCAATTTCCTTTACTAAGAGAATATGAGTCTATCGGTAACTTTTAATCCAGGTTTTGTAGTCTGCTGGGATTAAACGTTATGGAAGCAATTTTTAAAATTATATTCATTTAAACATTTTGTCATATATACAGTGTATTTAGAGCTGTATATGATTTCTAGCTATTTAATAGTATGATAAATGTGTTTATTTTACATAATTTTAGTGTTAATCATAAAAAGTGCATTAAAATACAGGGCAGATACAAATATATACATATATGCAATGTAAATAATAGTATATTATATTTTATTACAATATATAGCACATACAGATTACATAGATACACAAAAATATATTTTTTTCTTTGAAAATGGTAGTTCCCCTAAAAGGAATAGACAAATACATTTTTTGAAACCTCTGTTTTCTATAAATCTTGGTTGTGAGCAATGTCAGTCTCTTTGCTGGAAGTAACTGTGTTATTTGTTATTTGTTGTGGTGGAGAGGTGTACTCCTAAGATTTTAAAATCATGGAATGTATTGTATAAGTTCTACCATTGTGCCAAATTTTATGTGTTTTTTCTAAAATATAAATTATTTCGCTGCTGTTTCTATAAGCCAAAAGAGTTCAAGACTTTTTTTTTTCATTTTTCAGCATTCTACATATTGATTTAATAAAGGATCATTCAACTTATGACTTAATGACAATTATTTTCCTTCTTTTCTTTTTCCTTTCTTTTTTTCCTGGAGACAAGAGTCTCGCTCTATTGCCCAGGCTAGAATGCCCTGGCATCAACCTAGCTCACAGCAACCTCAAACTCGTGGGCTCAAGCGATCCTCACGTCTCGGCCTTTCAGAGTGCTAGGATTACAGGCGTGAGCCACCACGCATGGCTGCCAATTATTTTCATAAAGATATAAGCATATATGCAGAAATGTTATAACTGGTATTGTATTTTGGGAGGTAACTGTACTGTTTAAATTTAGTGGTAGAAATTTGGATACACATATACATTTAGTTAGTTTTGGAAAGCCAAACATTCTTTTTGACTTATGAAAAAAATATTATATAATTTTGGACTTACAAAATTTTCTATTATATCTTATTTGTCAACCATTTTCTTTGTGTAATGTATAAAGTATACATTATATGATATAATGTATATGATAATTGATTCTCCCTTTATGAACCCACATTCTAAAATAAATGATGCAAATCTGAATTATGTGGTTTGTGTATGGTTATATACTGGCCAAGTATATAACCATTCGTAGGCTCTAAGAAGCATTGAATACTTTATAAGTTATATTTGATTACTGAATAAAGCCTATTGGAAATAATAAATCATTTTAGACAATGCAGTTGGCTGGAGTATGTTTAAAAAATGTGATTTTGTAGCACCAACATCAAGCAGTATTATATAGGAGGTCATTTAATAAATACTATCTTCCTCCTTTTTCTACTTTCTACTTTTTTTTTTACCACTTTATTCTACAGAGATAAATGTGCTTGCTGGCACAATATAGTATATTTCAAAGAAGGAAGGAAAGAATCATCCTGTAAAGTGAGAATAATTTTCCATAAAATTTAGCTCTTATTTAAACTATGATTACAGCTGTATTATAAATTTATTTATAAAGAAAACACTCATTACATCAAGACAAGAAAATATATAGCTTTATTTTAAGTAACTATGTTAAACAGAGTAAGTTGAAATTCATTATATTTGAGAGCTACTGAAAAAGGAACTTCAATCTTGTCATTTGAGTTATAGGAAATCACAAGGGAAATAATTTCCAGAACTAGTTATGGAAAAAGTGTGAAATATCAGGCTGTACTTGAAGATACTGGCTAGAAATTGAAAGTGATAAAAATTTTTTTCTTGTCGAGGCACATTCATCAATCTGGGAATAGCTATAATGTAATCGAATGGTTGGACTCACTAGGCTAAAATTTAAGCAGGAAAATATAATTAAAATGATTTTAATAATGATCCAGGAAATCTAATCCATCTTTGGAGGGAAGTAAGAGCATGTATTAGACATAATGTAAAGTTGAGCAGATAATTCAGATCCAAGACTTTGTGCTTTAAGGTAACAGGGACAAGGTCAAAGTTTAGAAGGCAGTGGTTGAAACTGATGCTGGGAATTGAAATTATGTTGAGGGTGTATATTTGGATGTATTATTGTTAGACTTATTTAATTCAATGTGGTAGTTTAATATCCAGGTGGTGAGCTGAGGACAGCAGTCTAGCAGAAAGCAGAGATTTGTGAGTCATCAGTTTATAGATAGATAAATGTTTCAATGGCATGGAGATTAATTAAAAAAAAAAAACTCCAAAGGATTTTGTGATATACATGGACATGTGCTTCTCAGATTCCCCTTTAAAGAAGTAATGGGTCTATAGGGAGTGGAGTCAGAAGACAGACTCCAGACGATGCCTCCTCAGGGTCTGCTCAGCTGCAGAAACCCTCTTCATCACCCAAGGTCCAGACTTTCCCTGGGCAGTCCATACCTGATGACTGAATGAAGTAGATAGAGAAAGGCCAGGACTTTCTGGTTTAAAATAAAACTTTCTGATGAGCAATACTTTCTCCAGATACCACTGCTTAGTTGGCTGTGCATTGATAGTCCTATAGCCATTCTCCTCTTTTGTCTGCCCAGTGCTTCTTTCTCCCCCTTTTTCACAGGTAAGTATCCCTAAAGAGCACTTTGTTTCCCAAGTCCTCATCTCTTTGTCCTCTTCTGGTGAGCTCTACTTGTGACGGAATTAAGACAAGAATATATCAATGATGACCTGAAAGATAAAAACGCAACTAATGGATTTGGGAGGAAAATTAGTAGAATATATTGTGATGGAAGCATGGAGGAAGAATGTAAAGAAATAGTACATTTTGTTAAATGATGCCATATGAAAACCAAGAACAATAAAGAAAATTGTCCACTGTACACATATACCACATTTTATTTAGCCACTCATGTATCGATGGACACTTGGGTTTTTTCAACGTCTTTGCAATTGTAAATTGTGCTGCTATAGACATTCGAGTGCAGGTGTCTTTTTTATAGAATGTTTTTTGTTACTTTGTGTAGATGCCCAGTAATGGGATTGCTGGATCAAATGGTAGTTCTACTTGTAGCTCTTGAGGCATCCCATATTATTTTCCACAGAGCTTGTACTACTTTGCAGTCCCACCAGCAGTGTATGAGTGTTCCTATCTCTCCGCATCCACACCAACATTTATTGTTTTGGGACTTTTTGATAAAGGCCATTCTCACTGGAGATAGGTGATATCTCATTGTGGTTTTGATTTGTATTTCCCTGGTGATTCGAGATGTTGAGCATTTTTTCATATGTTTCTTGGCCATTAGTCTATCTTCTTTTGAAAAACTTCTGTTCATGTCCTTTGCCCACATTGTGATATGTATACCATGGAGTTCTATTCAGCCACAAAAAACAATGGTGATCTAGCACCTTGTATTATCCTGGGTAGAGCTGGACCCCATT
>CAUYSK010010553.1:0-44184 GCA_963575035.1 Avahi laniger
CTTTGCAGAGTTTGTAATTACATATTTTTTTTTTAATTTCAAGATATTATGAGGATACAAACATTTTGGTTACATTTTATGTCTTTGCCTCACCCAAGCGAGGATTAGAGGCATGCCCTTCCCCTCTACAATGCTCACCACGTCCATTAGTTGTAAGTTTACCCCCTACCAACCCCCTAATCCCTGGAGAATATTACTACCGTGTGAGTCTGATTATTTGATTACTGTCTGTATTCCCTGCTAGACTAGAAGTGCTACGAGGGCAGAGACCACGTCTGTTTTTTCCACCACAGTTCCCTGATGCCCAGTACAATGCCTGGCTCCTAGCAGATGTCCAACAAACATTTGTTGAAAGAATCAATTAATGAGTGGAGAGGTGATGCTCCGACAGCACTCTGGGGCCCTCTGCAGGGCTGTGGGGAGCTGGCCGCATGCCCAGAGCTGCAGCCACGGTGAGGAGTGAGGAGGACTGCAGGCATGCCTGATGAGTTCAGCTTTCTCCAGGGCACTCAGCAACTCCAGCCTGGCAAATTCTTCCGGCCGATTTCAAGAGCCCTTTATCAATACGGCAGGCAGGAGAGTTCTTGTCTCCTACCTTGCCTCCTTTCCTCCCTTCCTCCCTCTCCCTTCCTTCCTCCTTTCTTCCTTCTTCTCTTCCTGTAATTATTCATCTGTCTAACACTGTGTGAGGCAATGCATACAGAGTTACTCTGGCATAATTTCTGCCAGGAAAAATTCATAAACTAGTTACAGAGAACAATCAGCACGCATGAGCAGTTAACGAGAGCAGTCAGCAAAAATAAAGACAACATGAGCTCCTGAAGTTTGAACACCTCTGCCTGGATTTTAAATCCCTCATAATCAGATTGTATCCTGCCTGGCCAAGGCTTACCTGGCTTGCAACAGAAAGCCCATGCTCCTCAGCACCTCCAAAATGAGATGTTTATTTCTGTCTCCGAACTTCTAGCCCCTGCTGCTGCCGTGACTGAAATGTCCCCTCCCTCCTTTTGGCTTAGCAAGAGCTCATCTTGCCAGACAAAGTTCGAGGGTTATCACCAGCGAGACACCCACCTATGCTAACCTTTGGCTTCCTCTGGCACAAATCATCTGTATCTCACAGATGAACACCGAGCATCTGACACCCAATGATCATGTCCCCCTGCTGGATTATACGCTACTTGAAGGAAGGGGCTGTGGCTGGTACATACTCAGTGTCCCCACAGTGCTCCAAGGGGGAAGGTGTGAGGGCTCTGGTGGAAGTACATTGCTAAGCCAAAACAACTTATTATCAATTTACTGGGTCTGTAACTCCATCCAGAACACATAAAGCAAATTCAGGGCAACAAATGCAAATAAGTGTGACTGAGACGCATCACACCTTATCTCGGAAGTAGTTATATTTGAATACGTACAAAAGAGTTTTCCATGATTCAATTTGTCTTTTACTAAATAGGGACAGTGGGGATGGCTGGGAATAGCAGGACAAACAATTAATTACTAGCAACAGCAGCACAACAGATACAGTGCAGCCACTTTGTCTACGGCGTGAGTAGTGGTAGGTCACTTTGCTCTCTGGGCCTCAGTTTTCTTGTCTCTGGGCTCTGAGTCTGTTTTCTCAAGACTCCCTTCTAATTCTAATCATCCACGTGTTTCCTAGAAACCAGAATGTCTCTTGGGTTCTCAAGGTCAATGGCTGTTCCAGAAACGACTGCGGATTTTCTGTGAGCAGCCGGAAGGAAAGGTTCTTATGTATTACACAGTCTCATAAATCATCTAGAGTCCATAGGGTCTTTAATATGGAATCACTTAATTTAATAGTCATTTTGACATAAGGAATTGTTTTCTTAAAGCTAGCACTGGCTGTAAAACCTCAAGTGATATTTTATGGCTGCCATATAATAAAATCATTTGGCAATTAGTGATTAATGACATACAACAGTACATTTCTACATGATCACTTCCCCCAACTGCTGTTTCTTTCTAGTTACTCTCACTTCCCAGTTCAGCAAGCAAGGGGACAAGCCTCTTTATATAACCAGGGAAGATTTCTGAGCCTAAAAGACCATCACCTCCATCAAAAGGCGTCTGATGGAGCCTGGCACTGAGGAGGGGCCGAATCAAAGTAGCTAATAAGCACAATCCCTGGCGTGGAGAAAAGTCAGAAAGGATGGAGACGTGGACAAACCATCAATGGTAGTGTTCAGCACAGAAAGAATGCAGTTTGACTTGCTGGGTTTTGTTCTTTTTTATGATGGGGTTAGCCCTTGCTAAGGCTAGCGTATAAACACTGTGAGCTTGACAGTCTTCAACACTCTTCCGCCTCTCACCCTTCTGGGCTTCCCTGCACTCTTAGCCTTGACCTCCCATGCCTCTGAAATATGCAACACCCCCTCACTGAGCAGGGCCTCTATTGTGGCACCCTGCCCTGGCTTACCCCCCCAAAATTAAATTTGACAATATGGCCTTCGAACTCAGAAAGATAAGCCCAACTATTTTCCAGTTCACTAACTAGCTCCTCTATTTTCCTGTGGAAAATAGAAACCCCTCTCTATAAACCTCTCTCTCCAGAGGGGGTGCCACCTGGATGCCTCTGGTCCAGGCATTTGCTCCTCGGCATTGAGTTATGGGTGGCTCATGACCCACAGCGGAGTCTCTCTAGGGAATTTTCCAAAGCTTGTGACAGCCACTTCACTAAGGTCACACTCTTCCCGGGGAGCGGGGGGCACATCCATGGCTAAGTCATTGTGACGATATAAAGACTTGGCCCCTTGGTTCAAGTCTAGCTGTCTCCGAAGGGCCATCCCAGCTACGCAGATCCTGCAGGATCGGCCACTACAACTGCATTGCATCCCGGCCTCTTCCTTCGCCCATGCTGTGTCCCTCACCCCTCAAAGGTGGTGGCGTTCCTGACGGCCCCCCAGTAAACATCCTGCACACAGCTCTCTATTCCAAAGTCTGTTTACCAAGGGAACACCGCTTACAACTCCCATTGTGCCCAAACAAACAAATAAGCAAAAAAACCACTCAAGGAACTTTATTTAGTGCCTTCTTATACTGGGGAAAGTTATACCTGAATCTGGAGCACAGCTTTCCAAGAGGTGGAAAACGATGCTGAATTTGAGCCCCTGTGAAACAGTTATTTGTAAAGTCTATAAATCTTTAGTCACCGTAACTTGCGGATGTATTTCCAAATAGAACGTGAGTTTCTAGACATTACATATTCTAGCAAATAACATTCTAGGATTGCAGAAGGATTTGAATTTATTTTCTATTCTTTATGATGCTCTTTTACTTTTTTAATTGCAAAGCACATCTTCTAGAATTCCCTGGATTTCCATCTTCTTTTTCCAGGACTCACTGCCTCCGGGAACGTCCTTTTAATTGGCCACCTGGTCTCCAGCTCTTCCTTGTGTGGTTTGCCCTTCAGTCTGCTGCAAGAATGATCTTCCTAAAGACCAGTCCTGAGCATGTTCTGCCTCTGAGCAGAATCCTTCAAAGGTGCACTATATCAACTTCAAAATCTTTAGCCTGGCATTTAAAGCCTCTAAGTTATCACTTTAATCTTCTTTACCAGACTTACCGGTCTCTCTCCCCACACGCATAGAATCTGAACTTCCTGACAGACTGACCTACTAACAATTTCCTAAACACAACTCGTGCTTTTCTATTTTTGGAACTCTCCTCCTCTCCTTCCTGTGCCTGCAATGTCTGCTATTACCTATTACCTGTGACAAGCACACACACAAGCTCTGCTTGTTGAAATCGGAACCATCTTTCGAACTCCCTCCCAAATGCCAGGTCCTTCATGAACACTCTGCTGGTGCCAACTCCTCCGACACCTCTATCACAGGTTGTACCTGTCCCTAGCACTTATCAGTTGTCCTTGGTATCAGAGCATCAGACATTTGTCCATTTGTCTCAACTTGCCTTTGTCCTACTGTATCAGTTTAGCTTTTGCTGTATAATAAACTACCCCGAAATTCATCACCTTAAAACAACAGTTATTTATTTTGCCCACACATCTCAGGGCCAGCTGGGATTGGTTTTGCCAGGTTGGACTCAATGGGAGGCTCTGCTTCATGCTGTGAATCCAGCACCGTGTGGGTTCATTAGGAGGCCTGGGGTGAGGAGCCACAGCTAGGATGCCATGGCGGAGGCAAAAGAGGCACAACCGACCACACAGACACCTTATAAGCTTCTGCTAGTGTCACATCTGCTAAACTTGACCAAAGCAAGTCAAGTGGATGGGCCCACGTCAAGAGGGTGGGGAAGCGCACACTACATACAGTGGAAAGACACTGCAAAATCACATGGCAATGGGCTGGGATGTGTAATTTATTACTTTAGAGAGAGTTGGGAATTGGAACAACAAACCACACCCACTGTCCTTCCTATCCCCATGTATGTATACACCGTCCACAGAGTGGGGACTCAAAACTGCTTCTTGAATGGAAATACATCCATACAGACATAGATAAAATCAATAATCTCGTTCATGCTGTAATGTTAATAAAAACAGGCATTATTTTAATAATGACTAACAACTCTACAGTATTTTATAGTTGCAAAGCATTTTAGTAGTCCTTTACAGCTTACAAAGCATGCTGAAATATAATATCTAATTTAGCAGGGAGTGTACACATTTTAAGAAGATGCCTGGAGGTGGCAATGTCTTCACTGGTTGGAACAACCCTTTCACTGTGGATTGTCAAGTATAGTGGAGAAAGGAGAGAGTTTTTGATAAGAGTGAAGTTGTCTGTACTACTCAAAGGGCAACACCTGGTGCCCCACTAACTTGTCTCCCTGGTTTTCAAAATTACCTCCTAACCACCTCTTCCGGTTCTCAAAATATAATGTGCAAAGGAATTGCCAGGAGAGCTTGTTAAAACGGAGATTCTTGAGGCCCATGTCTAGAAATCCAAATCAAGAGTTTCTAGGTGGGGCCCCCAAATCTGCATTTCTAACAAGCCCCTCAGGTCAACCCACTGAAGGCTGTCCTTTGGCCTTCAGGTGAAAAGTAAGCTTCTCCTGCAACTGTCAGGGATGTGGCCAGGATTTCCCCTCCCACCGCCATCTAACAATGAGACCAACACCCTACAGAAAATCAGACTCCTGGGATTAAGGCTGGGACAAACCTCTGACACCCTCCAGTCAGCCTTCTGAATTTTACAGATGAAGACGCAGAAAGCCAAAGAAATTCTACGAGTGCCCCCCAAAGCCCTGCTGCCCAGTGGCAGAAGTAGAGTTAGCACCCAGAAGCCCTGGCTCCTACTCAAACACTCTTTTCACCACACTGCAGAGACCATGGATTTTCTCTTTGTAACTTGTTGAGTTTCTCTTAGCTCTGGAAAAATCCTAAGAAATCTCACATTTAGAAAAAAGAGAGAAAGAGAGAGAAAAGGAAAAAGGAGGAAGGTATGTCTCCCCAATTACGTAATTCATGCTCCAAATTTCCTCTTCCACAACAGTGGAAAAGAGTCATAAAATCCAACTCCCTTTGTTCTGTTTCACTGTCACATGTTTTCATGACACTTGTTACATGGAGATAATAATGCTAAGAATTGTGAAGCAGGATTGGATCTGTTACTTGGAGAAGTACATGGCCATCCCATTTTAAACCCTCTAGGGCTTTTGGCCTACTCCTTGGCAATTATTGCATACTTTGGTGCCTTTTATAAATCAGACTGGTTCCAGGGTATGACCTTTTCAACGCTTCGGTCTCCTTGCATCCATCCAAAATGCTAAGTCTGCAGAGCAGGGATCCCCCAGGGGCTCCCTCTTGCTCTGCCTCCATTGTGCACAGTTCCGCCCAAATTACTTGACAGCTCTCTTCGACATCGTTAGGGGAAAAGGTTGGAGGATGTCTGAATACGGCACGCTGGCCAGAGGAGAGATGAGAGGAATGGGACAAGCCCCTAATCCATCATCCAGGCTGTCTTTTCAAAGAGCAGATGCAGGTGAGATGCCTAAAAGGGGAGGATGTGTCCTAATTTGGGGAGATTTGAGGAGAAGCGTCACGGATTTCTGAATAAGAAGTTTGTCCCTGATTGCGGTAAGTTAAGGGGATCAAGGTGGTGAATACGTCAGCTGTTCGATTCAGAAATACACAAACATGTATAGAGCAGGAAAACCACTGTCGTTGAAAAGCAATAACTGACAGCTGAAAAAGCCTAACGGCCTGTTTCAGGCATCCCACTGGGAACAAAACAAGCTAGGGTGTGACTGAATGGTCCTCAGTGCCATTTGCCACCAAGTAAACAAAAGGGTCTATTTCTTCCAATCCAACCACCATGGCCTTTCATCCTCTCTCACACTTGGCTCTATGAATCAGCAACAAACTTGCCAAAACCATGTGTGTGTGAGTGTGGTCATTATCTTCTCAGAAAAACACGGTGAACCCAATGATAGAGCAGTGAGTTGCCAGGTGGCATCCTAACACGATGGTGATGGTAATTTGGCAAAGACTTTAACCATTCAAGCAGTGTCTACACTATAGAATTAGACATTTCAGTGTTGTTTAAGCACAAAGACAACCTGGAGACTGTCATACCCCATAAGTGGCTTGTATAAAAATGAAAAGAGAGACCAGTCTAGGTCAATGATATTCTCAATATTTTCATTGGCTTCTTTAATAATTGGTGCCTGTCTTTTTAAAAAAATCTGATGCAGAAGCCTAATCTATAAAACTAATTAAGAATCGAAGTAGTTCTGGCTGGAGCAAAATGGAGGGTGGGTAAGGACCTAATCACCATACATCCCACGGGCTTCTCCGGGCCTCATATGGTCCTTGAGGCAATTTATGAGATGACCCACAGAGCTTCCAAGAGTACTGCTGGAGAAATCGCCATACCATATAAATCTCTCAGGGTTCTTTTTACTCTAACTTTCCTACAATTATTTAGCATAAATGAGAGTATATCAATTCAGTGCAATATTCTGCCACCATCAAAATGATCTTTATGAATATGTGTATGCACACGTACAGAAAATTTTCTAGGTTTGGTATTAGTTTTAAAAAAACAAAATATGCACATAATGTAACTATAATTTTGTGGTAAACTATTTTTATGTATACAAAATTTAGAAGAGGGCATAAAAGAATAAAAAGCATTGTGTTGGCTGGGCGCAGTGGCTCATACCTGTCAGCCCAGCACTTTGGGAGGCTGAGGTGGGAGGATCGCTTAAGGCCAGGAGTTCAAGACCAGCCTGGGCATAGTGAGACCTCCATCTCTACAAAATTTTTTTTAAATTATCTGAGCGTGGTGGTGCACATCTGTAGTCCTAGTGGTCCTAGGTACTCAGGAGGCTGAGGTAGGAGGACAAGAGTTCAAGGCTGCAGTGAGCTACGACTGCATCACTGCACTCTGGCCTGGGTGACACAGTGAGACCCTGTCTCTAAAAAAAAGAGTATTATGTTAAAATGATTATCTTCAGTTTAATAAAAAATGTTTAATACTATTATATCAGTTAAAATAAATAAAAATGTATTGTTTTGGAAAACATATACTATGTACATATGCAGTTTTTGGGTTCTTTTTTTTTTTTCAGAGACAGGGTCTCACTGTGTCACCCAGGCTGGAGTGCAATGGTGCAACGGTGCAATCCTAGCTCACTGCAGTCTCAATGAGCCCAGTCTCTTGAGCTCAAGCGATCTTCTCACTTCAGCCTTGTGAGTATGTAGGACTACGGGTGTGCACCACCACACCTGGCTAATCTTTTAATATTTTATAGAGACATGATTTTGCTATGTTTCCCAGGCTGGTCTCAAACTCCTGGCCTCAAGCGATCTTCCCACCTCAGCTTCCCAAAGTGCTGGGATTAGAGGCGTGAGCTGCCATTCCCAGCCAGGTATGTACTTTTAAAGTCCACAATTGTATAATTTTTCATTGGAGAATGAAATTTAAGATCAGGATGCTTTAGAAGATTTGCATCTGTCATGAGAAAAGTCAATAGCTCATTTATTGACAGACAGTTGCACAGAAATGCACTTGAGCATCTCAAGAAAGTGCCAAATGTTAATAAATCTTCATAAAACACAACTATCATGCCATTCCCTTGCACAAAAGATGAATGTTCTCCATTACCCAGAGAGACAAGACCAAACCACTTACTTGTTATTTGAGGCATTTCACAATCTGAATCTGGTTTATGTACCTAGCTTTATTTCTCTCTGCCTCTATGCAAACTCTATTTTTCTAACACAGTGGCTCAGGGGCAGTGGGCTGGGGGCAGATATTTTGCACCTCAGAGAACATTTGGTGATATCTGGAGACACTCTGGAGTTGTCACAACTGGAGGGGTATAGCAGGCATTTATTGGGTACAGATCAGAGATCTGGTAAACATCTTACCATGCCCAGGATCATGATCCAGCCCAAAATGTCAGAAGTGTACAGGTTGAAAACTCCTATTCTAGTGGCTCTACTACCTACTCTCCAGACATGCCATGACCCCAGCTTTGTCTCAATTATTCTCCCTTCCCAGAAGGACTTGGCTCCCTTTCTCACTTGTCAATTCAAACCAATCTTCAAGATTCTTCAATCCCATTTCCTCCAAGAACCCTTCACTCAGAACACCAGGCTGGTGTGAGCCCTTCATCCTTTGAGCAATCATAATACTTTCTCTGTGATTCCTTTGGTGATTCCCATGTCTTGCCATGGTCCTTGGGCAATCTACAGGAATTCATCTCAACATCTGCACCACATCTGCTAAAGCACACATGATCTGATACAACACAATCTTTAGTTTAGGGTCTTTTGAATTTTATTTAATTTTATTAACATCAAGCTAGAAGTGATTTTTTCAAAAAATAGTAGTTTTAACAAGTATAGTAATAAGCCATATGCTGATTTCTGGAAAAACAGGTCAGATATACCAACTCTGACTATTACACAATGGGACTGAATGCTGAAAGAAAATATTCAGATGTACCCTAACTTGCTTAATGTTAATGTGATTCTAGGTGCCATTTGCTACCAAATTAATGAGGATAGTCATTTCTTCTAATTATCGTCTTATAGTAAAGCTGTTTTATTATTAATTTTATAGCTAGCATTTGTTAAGCAGTTACTATGGGCCAGGCTGAAAAGATTGATATTCATGGAGGAGGCAAAGGCATGATGTACCTGCTGGTATCCTTCCTGACTGGTAGAGCACTGGTCAGACCTTAAGTGAACTTCCCAGTCACACAGCTATTAAGAGCAGAATTCTCCTTCCTATTTACATCCCAAATATACCCACAAATATTCATTTATTTATCCCTAGTCACATCACACTCCCCTAATCATTTAAAATTTAAAAATATATTTTCTTTATAGTATAAAGCATTTTAGGGCACTCAGATACAATTCAAGATTACCCAGTTTGGGCATGCCAATCTGAACAGAGATGCTGTGTGCAAAATATCTTTACTTATAATTAGCAACAAAAGTGAAAATTCCTAGGAATAACATTAATTAAAAATATGTAGTGCCAATATAAAGAAAACTTTACAGCTTTACTGAGGAACACACAGAAATGGAATAAAAAGAGTAACAAACCAGGTGGCCAGAAATGAAAACTGGAAATTGGAAAAAGATTCAGTTCTCTTCAAATGACTTTATAGCTTTGCTGCAGTTCTAATCAATAGTCTAATTAGTTGCTTTATAGGGGGGAAGTGGGATATTTTGAAACATGACGAGGTGATTCGAAATTCATTTGGATGAATCAATAAGTGAGATGAGCCAAGCATATTTTGAAAAAGAAGAAGGGTTCTACTTTTGTTTTGTCATGTTTTACAGGAGAGGAGACTTGCCCAGACAGACACTATGTTGTGTTATAAACAATAATTAAACACAATGTAGTCTGGCCACAGGGCACAAAAGAATGACCAATCCAGTCAAATGAAAGCTGACAAATGCCACTAACCCCAAGGCTCCCTAACCTCTAACCAGAGTTTCCCCTGTAGGAAATCATCAGGGAAAACAGTCCAAAACATGGGCACAGAATCAAGTGTACATACAGTAATAACATTCACAGGTGTCAGGCAGGTGGGAAGGGGAGGAGGGGATGGATATAGTCACACCTAATGGGTGCGATGTGCACCGTCTGGGGGATGGACACACTTGAAGCTCTGACTTGGGTGGGCAAAGGCAATATATGTAACCTAAACATTTGTACCCCTATAATATGCTGAAATAAGAAAAAACAAGAAAAATAAATTTATTCTTAAAAAGTAGAAAAAAAAGATGTTCACACTTTAAGAAACAAAAATCCTACAAATCTTAAAAATATCCATCAGTATGGAAAATTATTAACATTTAATTACTAAAATGATTAAATTGTTATGTGGTCACAGGATGAAATTTCTGAAGCATAATGTAAGAGAATGTGAAGTATTTTTATGTCTTACAGATATTATCTAATATCTAATGTACTATAAATATGTACTATTCAATAAATAAATATATGTACTATTTAATAAAGCAGCATTACAAATAAAAAATCAGTTAATTTATATGACCATAGTTTAAGGGTATTAGCTAAACATAAAGTAATAGAAGACATCATAACGGGAAAAATAAAAAGATTTGATAACACAAATTTTTTAAGTAAAAAGCATGTTAAAAATCACAATGCAATTAAAAGCCAAAGAATAAACTTAGTACAATATTGAAACAAAATGAGAGACCATATGAAGAACCTATAATAAAGAAGAAACAAAAACAGATGGCTACATAAAAAAAACACAATGGTTAAAAAATATATGAAAACATGTTTAAACTCACTGGTCTGATAAGAAATGCAAATTAAAACAAGGAAAACCCATTTTGCATATTAAAGTAGATTACTTTTTTAAATTAAAGTTTTATGAGGTATAGTGAAATGGTGTTTCAATT
This sequence comes from Avahi laniger, assembly GCA_963575035.1. NCBI lineage: Eukaryota > Metazoa > Chordata > Mammalia > Primates > Indriidae > Avahi > Avahi laniger. The sequence goes on from CAUYSK010010553.1 coordinate 10,877, forward strand.
GCAGTGGAAACCGGTATAAACTTTCTGGATTTGGCATGACAATATTTATGTAGAAACTGTTTTGATAGTCTATCCTTAAAAATTATAATCATCAGAACTTGGACAAATAATTACTTAAAAGTTTTCAAAATAACATTACAATGCTTTCTTTAATAGTAAAATTTTAGAAGCAAGATCAATATCAAACAATAAAAGAACGATTAAATTATTATATATGTGCCAATTAGAATACAATACAAGTAATATAAGTTTTAAACTATGTTTAGAAAGAATAGAGGATGGTACAGGAAAATGTTCAATTTCATTTCAAAACGATAATAGAATTTCATAAACATGATGTTAATTTTGATAAAAACATGAATATATGTTTAAATTATACTATATTATAATAAGGAAAAAAGTCTATGAAGAAGAACTTGATTTTTTAAAGAGGTATTTTCTGGGCAGTGAAATTACAGGTATTTGTTTTCTTTTCATTTTTCCTTCCTTTTCTTGAATGTCTACAACAAAAAATGGCTACTGTGCATTTATGTTTTTTAAAAAATATATTTTTAGTACTGGCATTGCCTCTCCATTCGCCCACAAGTGTTAGCCATTTCTGTTTCAGGACTCTTCTTGGCGAAAGGTTCTCCAGAAAGTTTGCATTCCTTCCCAAGTTCTTCCCCGTTTTACATCCTGCTGTGGACTGATGTGTGTCTCCCCAAAATAAATATGTTGAAGCCCTAACCCCCAAATTGATGGTATTTGGAGATGGGGCCTTTGGGAGGTGATTAGGTTTAGGTGAGAGTGGGTCCCTCGTGATGGGATTAGTGTCCTTTTAAGAAGAGGCACCAGAGATCTTGCTCTCTCTCTCTCCACCATGTGAGGATACCTCCACAAGGCAGCCCTCTGCAACCTGGCCCTCCCCAGAAACCCTGATCTCAGACTTCCAGCCTCCAGAACTGGAAGAAAATTGACTGCTGTCATTTGAGCCACCCAGTCTGCAGCATTTTGTTACGGCGGCTGGGGCAGACTAATGTGCAGCCCGAGATCAAGCCAGAGCAGAACAATCTCAGATTTTCTCAGTAGGAAAAAGGGTAGTTCTTCTGCCAGCAACCAGTATCCAGCCTGCATTTTAAACAGCTTCCAAGCCTTCGGTTTGGTACTTTCTCCTTGGGTTGCTAAGCTCAACATCTCCCTCTTTCTTCTCTCCCTAGGCCTCTCCCTGGTCCTCCGAAGCTCATATTCCCTACTCACGGTACTGCTGAACGGCTTGTCACCACTGAAGGATTCCGCTCTCCCCACTTCCTCACGTAACATACAAGTCTCAATAGGCAATCTGCATTACCGGAAGATGACTGCTCAAAGCTCTCTATGTGGGTCCTTCCTGACTCCCGCCCTCATAGGACAGCAAGAGGCTCACATCTCAGCCATGTGAGAACAATCATATTGGCTCCCCTCTACAAGTTTATCATCAGTGAGTGAGAATAAAGTGAGATCTCACTGTCTCTGAGCAGAATGAATATTTCTCATGTCCTGTGCATAATCATATAGGTGTAATAAGTATCTGAAAGCCATGTGTCTCTAACTCCAGAGTCACTGGCCGCAAAGCTAGGGAAAGAGAAGGGAGGGATGTTTCCATTGCATTAGGGAATTTTTGCTACACTGGATTTGGTGAGTAAACGTGGCTCTCTTTGAATTACACACACACGAATCTTTTCGGTTTGCCCAAGACAGGGTCAAATATGACCCCACATCTTCATATCAGAAAAGTTATTAGGTATAATATGTCTACATATGTCTTCTATTTCCCCTACCTCAGAACTCACATGTACCAAGTAAGCATAATCATCACAGTTTCAGGATATCTTGATTCCCTCCAAAGAGTTGAGCATTCTGTCTGCCTCAGTGCAAGGGCTGACTAACATGTGTACCTTTTGAATTTTTTCCCAGAAATAATGAACACTGCAATTTGCTCTTAGCATTCAGATAGCTCTTGCACAGCCAAGATGCAACTAGACCTACAGCATGGGCAGCCCCCACCAACAAACTAGAAACTGGTTTCTGCTTGCAAGCTGAGCTTTCATATTTCCCCTCCTGACCTTGCATATATTATTTTGAATGTAATGTATCTTTAAATTGCTGCACCATTTTAAAAATGTAAAGGAGAGTTGAATTAAATATTATTTGTGGCATTCCCTGGTTTGCAAAGGGCCTTTACATCTGATCCTTTATATCAGGTCGATGCCTAAATCCCATTACTTGAGATTGCAAATGACTATGTTTGCAAAATTGTAGATGCACATTTAGAGGCAGCTTCAAAAATTCAGCCTTAATGTTAACTTTGTTTGAAGAGATCTTGATTTTCCAGGAAGCAATCTCAAGCCATTTTGCCTGTTCCTTAACTCTGTCTCTGTTGTGGATAATGTATTAATAGCCTAAAAATGACTCGGCAGTTGCTTCTTCAGGAACCATAGTCTAAGGTCCAAATGAGTTCCTAGCTAAATAGAAGGAGTCCTTTTTTGAAGTAAAACAGGGATACATTCCAGAAAAGGTGAGATCTAGAGAGCTCGAACTCAGGTAAGTGGTGCAAGAGTATTCATTCCAGCCACATTATCTCAAGGTAACCATTCCTCATTTTCACCGCTTGCTTCTCTGCCCTACATCCCCACACACATAGCTACTACCAGGCTGAGATGGGTGTCTGGGTCCCAGAAACACGAGAGCCTGATGCCTTAACTGAAACTGGTACTTCTCTGAATAGGCATGTGCACGTGTGGCTCATGTGTGTGTACATACACATTCACCATCAATAATATTCTCAGAAAGTACAATCCTGCCATCAAAATGTAAAATAAAATAAAATAAAAAAGAGTCCAGGAAACTTCACTGTACTAAGTAAGCCTCACTTGGGCTGAGGATAGGACTCTGAGGCTTGTTAATCAAAGATCAATCCCCACAGTGTTTGACCATCAGGTGGCCACAAGACCAGAACACCGTCATATTTCTCTACTCTAAAGGAAGACCCAAATGATGGGCAAAACGCAACATCTGAGGCTACTACCAATGAAGAGGAAACTAATGAAGTGGTCCAAGACAGAAGTAGCTGCATGTAGACAAAAGTAGAACTTTATGTTCTAAAATAAACAGGCAAAATATAAGATTCAGAGAGAAGTGTACTGTTACCTATTACTGTGTAATAAATTATCACAAAACTTAGGAACTATAAACAACAAATATGTATTATCTCACTGTTTCTGTGGGTCAGGAATCTGGGAATGACTCAACTGAGTGCCTCTCCCCTGAGGTCTCTCGTAGGGTGTTTGCCAGGGCTGAAGTCTCATACAAAGGCTTGACCGCAGAAGGATCTGCTTTCAAACCTACTCCCACCACTGTGGGTAGGATTCAGTTCCTCACCGGAACTAAGCTGTTGGACTAAGGTCCTCAGTTCCTTATTGGCATTTGGCTGGAGATCCGTCTCAGGGTCTCTCAAAAGGGCAGCTTGCAACCCGGCAGCTTGCTTTCAGCTAGCAAGCAAAAGAATACACCCAAGATGAAAACCTCCTGTAACCTAATTTCCAACGTAAAATCTCATCACCTCTGCCACTTCCTATTCACTAGCAGCAAGTCATTAAATCAAGCCTGCCCTCCAGGCAGAGGTCTGCAAAAGGGCATGATTTTCCAGAGGCAGAGATTACTGGGGGCCATCTGAGAGGCTGCCTACACAAGGAGAAAGTAAATACTAACTGGCAGATATGGCCATATGTTACAGGTGGGAATATAAAATAGCACATAATTTTGGTAATGTTTGGAATGATAAGCTTTATGATATTAAAAATGTATATATTTTGATGTAATGATTCCTCTTCTAATAGTGATGAAACCAAAAATATTAAATACTATGACAATTCCCCCTGTTCTGTGTTCTAAGGAATGCCTATTTAAGGAATACACATTGATTTTCTGGGGGTAGGGTGAGGAGGACAGATGCAGGGTACAGGAGAGAGGGTAGATCATTCTATATAAGAAAAGCTATGGTGCTCTGCAGGAAGGATGTCAGCGTAGCTGGAGCTCTGGAAGGGGATGGACAGTGGGTAATAAACCTCTGTGACAGAACAGTTTTAGAGCACATGAAAAGGAGAGGAGGAGATGAGAAAGTAATTCCCATGACAACCAGGACTTTGGAGAGACAGATAATGGACAGAGGAGTTTCAGGAAGACTCAGTGTATGTTTTGTGATGTAATACCTCTTTGCAAACCCCTTCAAGGCAACCCCTTCAGTAAAAACCTACATTGCTCTGAAATCCTTTCAGTGTTGAATTGAATTTGAGTCATGCCATTGATATGTGACACTCTGGTAAGACTAGGAAAAATGTAATCCATTTTTTTTTGGTGGGGGGGGTACCTAGAACACTGGTCCAAGAAAACGATCCTAGATATTAAAAAACTATGCATAAAAACACCAATAAAACCATTATTTATGACAATGAAAAATGTGAAAATTTTCAGTGTCCAATAAAAATAAAATAGTAATAAAGTATGTATCTTGCACAATGAAATGTTGCATAATTAAAAATGATGGTTATAAAGATTTATAATGGCATAAAAATTGTTAGAATAGGACATTAACAGGAGAAAAGCAGATTATACAAATTCACATGTTTGTGCTTAGGCTAGCTATAAAAGAACATATGCACACAAAATGATACTGAGAAAAATAAAAACATGAACAATTGGAAAGAGTGTAATGAAATGACTTTTAGTCTGTCCTCTTTCTCCCTGTCATCCCCTTCTCTTTTAAAGAACACTTTCCTAGTACACCCTGTCTACACACACCAGGAAGGACGTGTTTTCCTTTTCCATTCTTTCTACCTCCCTTCATGGTCTTTCTTAAAGAGCAGATGAGACGCTGCTGGCATGGCTATCACCAGGAATCTACAGTGTGAGGGCTGACTTTAATAAGCTCAATAGGAACTTGCAGCCCTCTCCCTGCCTGGCCTTACACATCCGCCACTTTTCAGCCTGACCCAGCATCACAGCAGGAAGACCCATCTTCAAGATACCTCGTCCCTACATCCCCTAACAATTTGATCTAGAATTTCAATACACCTGTTGACTGCTTAAAGGGTAGTTCTAACTCTCCCCAGTCATGCTGTAATGTAATACTTCAGAAAAGGGGTAACAGTTGATAGGAATAAAAAAAACAGCCAAACAAAAAACAGAACGTACTCTTTCAGGAAAGAGAATAATTAAGGGGAAAAGCGGGAAAATTGGTAAAGAGTAGGCATTGGAGACATTCTTTCCCTTTTCGTGATACTATATAGGTGAATATTATCAGAGACCGAGGCACTTAGAAGTCAGTTCAGTTACACACAGAGTTCAGGACAGCCTAGTAAGCCTTTGACCTCATCAAAAAAGGATGTCCAAAGAGGGTGAACCCTTAGGGAGAGTGTGGGACCACAGGGGCAAAGCCGTGAACCACAACAAGTATTCCCATTGGATGTGCAAAGGAAACAATCTTCCCTCAGCAGAATGAGCCTGCCTGTTAAATATCTCCCGAGAGAAGAGTGAAAATATCATTCATTTGCAGCTCAGTAGGACATTAAAAAAAACAAAAAACAAAAAAAACTTTTTCCCCATGACAACAACTCTGCCCAAGCAGAGCCTAGGAAAAACACAATGAAGAGAATATGTTAAGGACAATTATTCCATTTGTGTGCTCTCCCTGAAAATTATAATTTCTGAAGCATTTGGGGTAATGAACAAGGAGCATTACACAGGCATGGTGACCCCCTGGTGACCAGGTATCAAGCAAGTGAAAAAGTCGTGAAGAAAGAACATTAATGTCAGTTATGTTTTTTCTTCAGGCATGAGATTGATGGTTATATCACTCTACAGTATAGGATTCCTAGGTGACCTCTCTCAATGGGGTTAGAATAAATCCCAATAATTTTGGAATTCATAAAAAAAAATTATCTCTTGATGTAATTCTTACTACTGATGCTAATGAATATTATGCCCCTGGCCCTGCCCAACCCACAAACACAGTGGAGCACTAATGAAGAACTCAATAATAATGACAGCCCCTAACAATTCTCTGTGCACACCCACCACCCACAACCATTACAACAATTGTCACCCTAGATGAGAGAGCAGCACATCAGAGATACACATGTCCTCCTTCTTGCAACCTTAGCAGAAATCACTTCTGGAGCACAGTATTCTTCCATGTGAATCCCTCACATATGCTGCTATTAAAGTAGCATGGGAGAAGAAACCTAACACTTATGAAGGATCTATTTGCAAATTTCCAAATTATAAATAGCAACAGTTGGGCATTATCTGTTTGAGAAGAGTGAGAATGGGGCCTCAGTCTCTTCTGGCATGTAAGGTCTCATTTGAGAAGTCTGAAGTTAGTCTGATGGATTTTCCTTTGCAGGTTACCTGCTTCTTTTGCCTTACAGCTTGTAGGAGGGCCTCTTTCATGTTTATTTTAGTCAGTCTGATGACTGTGTGTCATGGTGTCTTCCTGTTTTCAATGAATCTCCCAGGAGTCCTTTGAGCTTCTTATATATCTAGATCTCTAGCAAGGCCAGGGAAATTTTCCTCCATTATATCCTCAAATAGTTTATCCAACCCTTGTGTATTTTCTTCTTTACCCTCAGGGATGCCTATAATTCTCATGTTAGACCTCTTCACATAATCCCACATTTCTTGTAGGCTTTGCTCTTTTCTCTTATTTCTCTGCTCTATCTCTGTGACTGACTTGTTTAATTGAAAGGTGTTATCTTCAATCCCTGAGATTCTTTCTTCTCTTTGATCTACCCTATCCTTGAGGCTTTCCACTGTGTTTTGTAATTCCTTGAATAAATTTTTCATTTTCAGAAGTTCTGCTTGGTTTTTCTTTAATATTTCAATTACTTTAGTGAATTTTTCTTCCAAGTCCTGAATATTTTTTGTGGTTTCTTTGTGTTGGGTATCCATTTTCTCTTGTATATCACTGAGTTTTCTTATAATCCATGTTTGAAATTCTTCTTCTCTCATTTCAGTGTTCTGAATTTGGCTGATGTCCATTGCTAGAGAGCTGGTGTTCCCCTTTGGGGGTGTCCTTTCAGTTTAGTTCTTCATACTTCCAGAGTTTTTCACTATTTCTTTCCATCTGGAGCAGCTGTTGCTTCTTACTTTTAGATTTTCATTTACATAATGACACACTCACTTTAGTCTCTGAGCCAGCAGGTGATGACTGTGGGTGAGATTTCACCACACCCTATGTGATGAGTCAGTAAATGTGTAAAAGGGCATGCAAATTGATCTCTCTGTCATTAAGAGGTGCTTTCTGGGAGGAGCAACCTGCAATGTTGTTTTTGGGTACTGTAACCAGCTCTCGTTCCTCTGGAGAGGCACTGTAATATAACAAAAACAATCTTAAGCAAACAGAACGAACTGGGAGACATCAATTTACCAGACTTCAAGCTATATTACAAGGCTCTAGTAACTAAAACAGCAGGGTACTGGCACAAGAACAGAGACATAGACCAGTGGAACAGAACTGACAACCCAGATATAAAATCATCTTCATATACGCATCTAATCTTTGACAAAGCAGACAAAAATATACACTGGGGAAAAGAATCCTTATTCAATAAATTGTGCTGGGAAAATTGGATAGCCACATGTAGAAGACTAAAACAGGATCTGCACCTCTCACCTCTCATAAAAATCAACTCACGGTGGATAACAGACTTAAACCTAAGGCATGAAACTATAAGAATTCTAGAAGAAAATGTTGGAAAAACTCTTACAGACATTGGCCTAGCCAAAGAATTTATGAAGAAGATCCCAAAGGCAATCACAGCAACAACAAAAATAAATAAATGGGACCTGATCAAATTAAAAAGCTTCTGCACAGCCAAGGAAACTATCATGAGAGCAAACAGACAACCTACAGAATGGGAGAATATATTTGCATGCTATACATCCAATAAAGGGCTGATAACAAGAATCCATATAGAACTCAGGAAAATCAGCAAGAAAAAATCAAACAACCCCATTAAAAAGTGGGCAAAGGACATAAACAGATACTTTTCAAAAGAAGACAGTCTAATGGCCAAGAAACATGAAAAAATTCTCAACATCTCTAATCATCAGGGAAATGCAAATCAAAACCACAATGAGATATCACTTAACTCCCTTGAGAATAGCTTTTATCAAAAAATCCCAAAACAATAAATGTTGACATAGATGTGGAGAGATAGGAGCACTCATACACTGCTGGTGGGACTACAAAATAGTACAATCTCTGTAGAAAGTAATATGGAGATACCTCAAAGAGCTACAAGTAGAACTACCATTTGATCCAGCGATCCCATTACTAGGCATCTAACCAAGGAAAAAAAAGACATTCTATAAAAAAGACATCTGTACTTGAATGTTTATAGCAGCACAATTCACAGTTGCAAAGATGAGGAAACAATTTCAGTGCCCATCAATACATGAGTGGATTAATAAGATGAGGTATATGTATACAATGGAGTTCTACTCAGACACAAAAAACAATGGTGATCTAGCACCTCTTGTATTATCCTGGTTAGAGCTGGAGCCCATTCTACTAACTGAAGTATCACAAGAATGGAAAAACAAGTACCACCACATGTACTCACCATCAAATTGGTATTAATTGATCAACACTTATGTGCACATATAGTGGTAACATTAATCAGGTATCGGGCAGGTGGTGGGGGACGAGGGAATGAGTATATTCACACCTGATGGGTGTGTGAGCACCATCTGGCAGATGGACACCCTTAAATCTCTGACTCAGGCGGGGCAAAGGCAAAATATATAACCTAAACATTTGTACCCCCGTAATATGCTGAAATTAATATAAAATTTAAAAAAAGTTGAGCAATGTTTCTACTGAATCACATGTTGACTCTATTTGTCCACATACCACCAGTTAAGGTCTTCTTAACATAATCTCTCACTTCAATTTCTTGTTTTTGGCATGCCTGCTTTCCCCACGATGTTTCCCCACCATCTACAATACCACTTCACTCTACCCGCTCTCTCCCAAAGAAGTAGTTTTAGAGCATTTTGTTGTTTTATTTCATTTTGTTTTTATCATTTCTTAAGAATTATAACTCAACAAAGGTAGATAACAACATATTAGGCTAAGATGTGGATTCTTGGCAGTAAATTAGATCCATTTAGCTGTTAACACAGGCCTGTGTGCACGCAGCCTCACTCTTTATGGGATTCACATTTGTGCACCAGCAAAATGACAAATCACTTATGTGTGCTACTCTTGAGGACTGTTAAAAACACAGTATTTGAAGACTTATAATTTACAAGTTGTGAATCTGCAGTGGAGAAGTGAAACTGCCAAATGTCCACTTGATCGCATATGGTCCTTTCAATAACTTTATGCAATTGACAAGAAAAATATTGTTCCCATTCATTACATGGATGAGGAGACCACAGGTTGAAGAGGCCCCATTTCGGCCAGAGTTTGCTCTGTACCTAGAGAAATGCACATTTTGTGTTTTCTCAAGGAGGTAACAAATTAGTATTTCCACCCCTAACCTATACGAGCCATGTCTCTTCAACAAAGTAGTTTAGAGCTTTAGATAATCTTGAATTCTGTCTTTGGGGAGAAAAGAGCTCTTTGGGGTGAAATAAGCTCTTCCTCTGTGACTTCTATGGCATCTAAAAGAATAATCATGGCAATTATACATCAGAAATGGAGAAGTGATAATTACAAAACTGGAATATTCAGCTACCACTTGGCTAGCCAGCATGGGCACTAATTTTTATATTTCCCCATGGGGGCATACATGAAAGAAGCACAGAGTGGAGCAGAGACGAAACACAATTATCAGGACCTGGGAATTTATACTTTCTGCTATACAAAGGAAGGGGAGGGATAGCAGCTGGAACCTTCTCGTCTTACTCTTTGCAAAAGACAGGAAACTGCTGTCTCTCATCCATTTAATTTAATTTCTTTCAGAAATGATGACAAGGCTCATCCCGCCTGCCGTGCTCTCCTTCTCTATCAACTTGACTTCCTAGTTGGCTGACTGCCTTACCATCTCAAGAATGTGTTGCAGAAACAGCAGAGACCTTTCTTTTTCCCTCTTCTTTTTTGAGGGACTTCTGAGTGATGGCACACTAAGAAATTGGCCCATGTCAGCCGAGCAGAGGCTGCAGTTACATAGCTGGAATGTCAGAGAAACAAATGCATCCTTTTTCTGCCTTAGTCTATTGAGAAATCTCGATAGTTCCAACACAGACCAAGTAGCAGTTATCATAATAGTTACAGATGAAATAGTAGTTGGTGTGCAAGGGACAAGAATACTGGGACTAGTCCAGGTGTTGAGTGGAGAGCAATACACCACACTCTTTTTTCTGTCCCAGCTACTCTGTACAACAAAACACAGCTGACTTTCACAGTATGCTTAAGCAATCATCATTTTTGATTGTGCACATAGTTTTGTGAGTGCAGAGGGGACTGGTTGAAGCCATTTCTTCCATGTGTATAAGGTACTTGTCACCACCACCCCAACACACACACATACACACACATTGTGTAAGGCACAAACGGCTATCACATGAGTTTTTAAGGCAATTGAAATAAGATATTTAAAAAGAGACATGGAATAGGTACTACTTTCAAATATTTTGTTTCTGTTTTTTAATTACACATATAATTAAGCACACTATTAATATGTGTACTTTGGTGTATGCTTCTTAATCTTTATTTATTTGGCCATTACCTCTGTTGAAATAAAAATAAAAAACAAGTATTTTCACGTTATAGCAAAGAAATGCAAAAGCGAAATTTATACTAAAATTTTTACAACCAAAGTAAAAGTAGTATGTACATATTATGGAACAACAATCAATAAAACACTTTCTAATTAGGGAAAGGGCTTTCCATTTGAAACATGTATCACTCTTTTTTTTTCAAAATTCATTTGGACACTCATTTTTCAAAATATGCACCACAGAGGTAGTTCTCAAGGATTTATCAGGTGTGATATGAGAAAAGAATCCTGTGCTGAGATAAGTCTGGGAATCAGAGAGTTAAAGTTTGGCAGGCTTCTTCTCTTAGAGCTTTTCCAGAGTCTGATGTGCTAACATGAATCCTAACATGAATAGTAAGTCTCCAGGTGTGGAACTGGATAATCATTACCTGAATTTATTTGATCATAGAAACTTTTACAAAAGAAGCAGCATTTTGTGGAACTATTGTTCTTCAGAGTACATTTTGGGAAATACTGCTTTTTAAAATACATATATAAAATATATCTTTTTCTAAAAAGAGGGGAGGTTAGTATGTAGCTAAGAACACCTGGTCATGAACCTTCTCTCTAGCCCAGTGCTTCTCTAACTTTCATGGGTGCACGAATCACCAAGGGATTGTGTTCAATGCAAATTCCCATTCCAAAGGTCTTGATGGGACCAGAGATTCTGCATTTCTAACAAGTTCCCAGGTGATGCTGATGCTGCTGTTCCATGGACCACCCTTCAAATAGCAAAGGGATAGAACACATTTGTTTTCAAGTGCTGAAGGTGTCCAGCATTGTCCAGAGTGCTATGCTGTCTGATAATTCTTTATCCAAGAGGGTGATGAGTGTGCGGATGGGACTTACCAGTAAAACCTGTTGGGTGTGATTCGTTCATGCATCAGCTGCCACCGTCTTCCGAAATCCATGGAGCTGTAGAGCTGCAAAAGAAGGAAGTGAGGAGAACGTAAGTCTCAAGAAACACTGTTGAACATGAATACAGGTGTCCGGACCATGCCAACACCAGAGTGCCTTTCACACCCAAGTGGGCATCCATTTTATCCAGATAAAAATGTAGGAATATGACTGTGCCACCAAGTAGATAAGGAACTTGTCACCTATCTACTAAGTTCAAAAATATCAGTTGATTGGATATGTATTGAGTATAAATCCACTTCCAATGGCCATCCCTGTCTCCTCCTTTAGGGGTAAATCTTTTAGTAAAATTGTTTTCTTTTTTCTTCAAATTCTAGGTAGCCTCTAGTTACAATTAAAACAATTCAACCATGCTTATTTTAAAAGAGTTTATTGAACAACTCTTACACATAAGGCACTCTGAAGGCCATGAACATAAGGGGGAGGCAGATTTTGTGCTCCCGGGGAAAACGAACATACATAAAAACACTCATCAGCTAATATATGAGCCAATAATACATGCAAAATATTGTGTTCTTTCCCTTTGATCTCATACTGCCCCTGTATATTAATATCATCCAAATGAAATGGAGCTCTCCAATGTCACCAAAGATACCAGACGCATTTACACTCCCACATCTTTGTGAGATGGCAAGGACAGGCCACTCTTATGTCTGTGTTAAGTTTACCCAGCCATGAAGAGCCAGCACAAATGCAGCTTCCTCCACAAAGCCTTTTCTGACCACTTCAGCCACTCATCTTTCTTCCTTCTCATCACTTGTTTCCCCTGAGCACTTACGATGGGGTAGTATGTGGTTAAGTATTTCAGATTTGCCTGTGTTACTTAGTTGTGTTTACATTTCTTGAATATATATAAAGTGTTCATTAAATATCTGCTGCATAAATCAATAATCAAAGATATGGAACCAACCTAAGTGCCCATCATCTGATGAATGGATAAAGAAAATGTGTGTGTTTGTGTGTGTGTATACGCACACCCACATACCATGGAATAATACTCAGCCATGAAAAGGAATGAAATAATGTCTTTTGCTGCAACTTGGGTAGAACTGGAGGCCATTATCCTAAGTGAAGTATCTCAGGAAGAGAAAAATAAATATCACATATTCTCATTGCAAGTGAAAGCTAAGTGAGGGATACATATATACATATACATATATATATATATATATATATATATATATATACACACACATACACACACTTAGCCATAGATTGGGGTAGTGGACACTGAAATCTAAGAAGCAGGGAGGCTCGGAGAGGGGCGACGAATACAAATCTACCTACTGAGTGCAGTGTACACTATTCTCGTGATGGGTACATTGAAAATCCTGACTTCAGCATGATACAGTTGATCCATGTAACAAAAACACTTGTTCTCTCTAAATTTTTTTGAAATAAAAAATTAAAATTAAAAAAAAAAAAACCAAGCAGGTAATGATGGTAAATCAGATTCAATGTTCCCTTACTTTACGGATGTGGAGTTTGACTGCTTTAGAACACATTAGAGCTAGACCAGCATCCCTGTAAGTGACTAACTAGGAGAAATGAGTTTATTTACAGTTGTGCCTGGAAGTATAATATCTGAATCTGACCGCCAATGGAATAATAATGATAAATAATTCCACCATGTTGTTGTTTCACATACATTTAAGCCTTACTTCAATCTTAAAAAGAAGATAGAGCAGTGATTATTAACTTAAATCCCTGCTCTCAAGCTTTCTCTGATCTGCCCAGCAGAGTCACTCACTCCACAGTGCTACCACTGTATTTACTGTCTGCCTCTAGGAAGCTGTTCATGGTAAGCCATCACTGGCTGGCACATCTCTCCCCCTTCTAGACTGTGAACCTAAGAGGGGCAGGGATTGTTCCTCACTCCCCTTTGTGCATCAGTGGTTATAAAAGGATGGGCACATAACAGGTGAGCACACAAATCTCCTATTTCACAGTTCATGAAAATTTTGTAGAAGTTAAGTTTTGGTCAAAGAAACTAGGATTTAAGTTTTCTGAATCAATTCTCCTTCCATGGAATCATGTGGCAAGTTTATCATGAGAATTCCACCATCTTTGTTTTTCACACCAACTTTTACAGGTGGGAAAACTGAGAAAGCCAGAAGTAGGTAGCCCTCACGTTTACAGAAACGGAACCAGGCGAAATAAATTCCCGTGGTCACATTCCCCAACAGCTGCTCTCTCTAGCATACCACACCCAGATAACTTTGCCATCTGTAAAGTTCTAAGTTCATAACCTTGCAACTCATACAGAAACAATTTTTGTATGAACTTCTGGTAATTTCACAAAGAAGTTTTGTGGAGCTCATGAAATTTTTGGCTCATTTCAATTTAATTTGGCAAATATATGCCAAACAATAGCACCATAAAAATATTTTTGCCTAGTAAATCATAGTTTTATATACATATACACACACAGACATACATATAGTTATATATGTATATATGTAGGAATATACCTATACAGGTATAGTTTTATTTATGTATGTATAATTATATGCATATATGTATATAGTTATGTAGATATCTATGTATATGTGCATATATATATTTTTTTTTATTTCAGCATATTATGGGGTACAGATGTTTAGGTTACGTATGTTGCCCTTGGCCCCCCTCCCCCCTGAGTCCGAGTTTCAAACGTGTCCATCTCTCGGATGGTGTGCATTGCACTCTTTGGGTATGCATATACCCATCCCCTCCTCCCCCTCCCCTTTCCCCCTCCCCAACATCCAATGGATGTTATTCTTATATGTACACTTATATGTTGATCAGTTAATACCAATTTGATGGTGAGTACATACGGTGGTTGTTTTTCCATTCTTGGGACACTTCACTTAGTAGAATGCATTTCAGCTCTATCCAGGAGTATACAAGAGGTGCTATATCACCATTGTTTCTTAAAGTTGAATAGTACTCCATGGTATACATATACCACATCTTATTAATCCACTCACGTATTGATGGACACTTTGGTTGTTTCCACATCTTTGCAGTTGTGAATTGTGTTGCTATAAACATTCGGGTGCAGGTGTCTTTCTTATACAGTATCATTTGTTCTTTTGGATAGATTCCAATTAATGGGATTGCTGGATCTAATGGTACTTCTAATTGTATCTCTTTTAGGTATCTCCATATTTCTTTCCACAGAGGTTGCACTAGTTTGCAGTCCCACCAACAGTGCATGAGTGTTCCTATCTCTCCGCATCCATTCCAACATTTATTGTTTTGGGACTTTTTGATAAAGGCCAGTCTCACTGGAGATAAGTGATATTTCATTGTGGTTTTGATTTGAATTTCTCTGATGATTAGAGATGTTGAGCATTTTTTCATATGTTTTTGGGCCATTATTCTCTCTTCTTTTGAAAAGTTTCTGTTCATGTCCTTTGCCCACTTTTTGATAGGGTCATTTTATTTTTTCTTGTTGATTTTCCAGAGTTCTAAGTAAATTCTAGTTATCAGCCCTTTATCGGATTTGTAGCATGCAAAAATTTTCTCCCATTCTGTAGGTTGTCTGTTTGTTCTTGTGACAGTTTCTTTGGCTGTGCAGAAGCTTTTTAATTTGATCAGGTACCATTTATTTATTTTGGTTGTTGCTGTGATTTCCTTTGGGGTCTTCATAAATTCTTTGCCTAGGCCAATGTCTAGAAGAATATTTCCAACATTTTCCTTTAGAATTTTAATAGTTTCACCCCTTAGGTTTAAATCTGTTACCCAGCGTGAGTTGATTTTTGTGAGAGGTGAAAGATGTGGATCCTGGTTCAGTCTTCTACATGTGGCTATCCAGTTTTCCCAGCACCATTTATTGAATAAGGATTCTTTTCCCCAGTGTATGTTTTTGTCTGCTTTGTCAAAGATTAGATGGCTATATGAGGATGGTTTTATATCTGGTTTCTCAGTTCTGTTCCACTGGTCAATGGCTCTACTTTTGTGCCAGTACCAAGATGTTTTGATTACTACAGCCATATAATAAAGTTTGAAGTCTGGTAAGTTGATACTTTCCATTTTTTTTTTATTGCCTAGAATTGTTTTTGCTATGCGGGGTCTTCTCTTGTTCCATACGAAGCGTAGAATTAATTTTTCTACATCTGTGAAGAATGATGTTGGTATTTTAATAGGGATTGCATTGAATCTGTAGATCATTTTGGGTAGTATAGACATCTTAACAATGTTGATTCTGCTGACCCACGAGCATGGCATGGTTTTCCACCTGTTTATGTCCTCTACTATTTCCTTCCTCAATGTTTCATAGTTCTCCCTGCAGAGGTATTTTACCTCCTTAGTTAAATATATTCCTAGATATTTTATTTTCTTTGTTGCTATTGTGAAGGGAATTGAGTCTTTGATTTGGTTCTTGGTGTGACTGCTATTGGCGTTGTATGTGCATATATATATATATGTTTTTTATCCTCAGAATACGCTGTAAGATAGTCAAGGCTATTTATATTAGCATTCCCATTTATATAAAAAAATATTGATGCTTGGTGCTACAAAGTGACTATAGCAAGTATATGGAAAATACATAGGTGATTTGGTTCATCACAAATTTCTACTATACCACACTGACTACACCAGCTCTCACAGCATTTATTTAAACTAGGCTCTCACTCCATGAGTAAGTACAAACTACAAAGTGTGCTCAATTATGCTCACGGGAAAACTCCCATGCCCTCTAGTCACTCTGTAGATTCACCAACTTAGTGAATAAAACACTGCTAGCTCGATAACCATTAAATTACATAGCACACAGGACCACATCCAATTCTCCAGGAAGCAAAAAGGGTAACCTCTCCCTGACCTTCACATATGCATCTCAGTACACAGTGTCAAAGGGAAAAATGGGGCAAAAGCTAAAGCTCTAGAGGGTGAGAGACAGGAACCTAAAGTGATCTACAGAATTAATGCAATCCTTATCAAAATCCCATTATCATTCTTTACAGATATGGAAAAAATAATTCTACACTTTCTATGGAACCAGAAAAGAGCTTGTACAGCCAAAGAAATCTTAATTAAAAAGAACAAACTGGAAAGTATCAGTCTACCAGACTTCAAGCTGTACTACCAGGCTATAGTAACTAAAACAGCTTGGTACTGTTGTTTTATTTCTGAAAAGCATATACTAAAATTTTTCATTCATATGTTATTAAAATGGCACTAATTGCTAGAACAATATATAGCAGATATTATTGTTTTGCTATGTACTCAATTATACAATGCAAAATTAAAAATTTAATAAGATTACTTATGTTATTTTACTGTTAAATACAATATTTAAAGTGGCTGATTTTGGATATAGTTACTATTTATTATGTTAAGGATATATTTCTACTTTTTTGTGAGTACTTTAAAAATAATCAGTGATTGTTGAGTTAAAAGACATATGCTTTTAAATTTTATGTATTTGATAAGTATATGAAAAGATTTCCTAAATATCGAACAATCCTTCCATCCAGAATTTAAATCACTATATTACATATGAATGTAATAATTGTTGTCACTTTCTAAATATTTACCTATTGGATTTTACTTTTAAAGGAAACACATGAAACCTCTATTTGAGCCTCTTGCTATATCTGGTAGAAACAGGATAAGATTTTTAAGGATACATTAATCTTCTTCAACATTGGCATATATTATAACTTTAGCTTTTGTATTACTAACACATTCATCATGAAAATGCATGTTTTTTACTTTCTAAGACATCTAATTTATTTAACGAAGCCAAATATTTTCTCTTATTAAACAAATTTAAAATACTACACTAACTTTTATATTTTTGTTATCTTTGCATGCCTTCTCCAAACCAGTTTTTGGTTATTACACTGGCACCATACACAGAATATTGAATTTTTTTGAAACCATGTAAATATCAATAAAAACCTCATTATCGACTTAATAAGAATAAATGAATAAGCAAGTTTTGCTCCCCCCCATCTACCATAAGAATTTCTTGGTCAATTCAATAAAGAGTATTTCCTTAGGAAAAACTAAAATAGATGGAAGTGATAGCAGGTTGGTAAAAGACTTATTTCTCTAAATTTTTCCTCAAATTTTGAATTTGTTGTGGATGGATTTGTTTGCATTTCTTTTTCACAATTTCCATTTTCCTTTATTTCTGTCTCCCTTTCCTTCATTTCTCTGAAATAGTGAAAGTTTCTTATGAAAGTAGAGTCCTGCAGTTTCAAATTTCACATCTTTAAATTATATTAGGCAATTTATGGGGTTGATGTTTGAAGCCAATTGCAATAGTACATTGGAAATTCTTGGATGAGGAAGCCCTTTATAAATAAGATTTTCCTGTTCAAATGTAGAATGGCTCCCTGCTCACCACGAAGAGAAATTTAAGCAACTCTGTTAAAGCATGTTCATTATAAAGGAACTCGTTTCTTGAAAATCTGTCCTTTCTGAGTATATAAAGCAGGCAAAATTCTTTTCCTGTAAATTTTTCTTATATTTGTAACAATATGTTTTTAGTGATTTAATGGCTAAGTTAATATTCTTAAAGTTTTATTGAAGAATGTTTGAAGTTCAATAGTGTTTCAAAAGAACAACACAGACCTGGATGCTACCTTTAGTGTTCACTAGATTTGTTTGGTTTTTTGTTGGGGGGAAAAAAAAAACAACAACTGATCTTAAACATTTTGACCTTCTCATACATAATGACTTTTGACGATGATGTTGGAATTGATGTAAAAACACACCATCATGGATTTCTCTAGTCGCAACCTCAGTGCTTGTCTACCTTTTTCTCTCTCAAATATTGCTTTGAGAATTCCCAGTATCTTAACTTTCCATTTTTATGGACTCGTTTCAAATTAACTTTCCACTCAAACTGGATATTCTACCTAGCCTTCTCAGCAGCCCTCATGCCATTAGTAAGTCCAACCTTTATACAGATACATTTTTATAGAGAACCAGGCTAACGAAGTCATCTTTCTCACTCCCAGCTAAGAAATGATATGTCTCCTTTTACAGCTTCTAATATAAAACCCTAACTTCCTGGAGTGTATTCAAAGACACTAACTAGCCCATCTCATATTTTGTAATTCCCTTGGCCTGAATTTTCTACTTCTGTCAAACAAATCAGATTTTTCTCTAGTCCTGAACGCTAAGGTTCAATTATCGTCATTATCATCATCAATCACTAATGTGGATCTCTACAGTCACACTGTTACACTTCTATCTCCAAACTTCTGTCACTACCTAGAATGTAACTTTTCTTTTTTCTCTAGAAAAATGTATCTAAAAATGTATTCACTCTGTGCTATCTTTATAGGCTAACTCTTCCACTGTGTATTTTCTAACTATCCTGAACACTTAGACATAAAACTCTTCCATAGGATAATTAGTTTGCACTTGCTTGTACATTACTTTTCATGTGTGTGTTTATATAATCATAGTTTTTATTGATGGAAGAGAGCTCATCTGTCATGTTGGATGAATGGCTTGGTTTGAAAAAATAAAAAACAATCCAGTACTCTCTTTATCATGAGTTCTCATGTTTTATATTCTGGGGCTCTTCTGTCAATTGTGTGAGTCTTTTCTATGGCTTATCTGGACAAATATTAAAGCTGCTGTAATAAAGTGGAACTTTAATTTTTAAAAAAGTGAAAAAATGATGCAAACAAGCCCTTGGGAGTGAAAAATACTAACACCCTGAGGGATTTCCCAATGGAGTCACATAAGAAAGACCGACAGTTCAGGGTTGAAAATCTAATAGCATGAGTAATGAAGCAAGTGTGAGCTGTCTTAAATATATTTATACTTTTATGAAATGTAAGCTTGGATCACGTACAGTCCATAAATTAAATAGCAAAAGAGGATTCCAAGATGAAATCATTTTATTACATAGGAAAGCTTAATTTGTCAACTTCGAAATCCCAGAATGCTGTCTTTTTATTTTTCATAATTCGTTTGCTTGTTTTGGTGTTTAGCCCAATGAGAGATATCTCAGGAGATCATATTTTATAAATGAATGCAAACATATGAAACAGCTTGATGGTTTGAAGTTTATATTTAAACAAGTTTGTATTATTCTGGTTTAATTATGTTACCCATAATGTAGACAAGTCATATTTTTATTAAAGAAAAAAGAAAAAAAGCTGGTTTCAGAAGCACAGAAACTAGAACCGGGGAGTCACATGAATCTATAGAATCAGCCCTGCTAATTCCATGCAGATGTCCCAGTGCATTCCTGTAAATTTTTAGACTGAAAAGGAAATGTTAGTTACGCCCTTCCCCTTTACAGCCCAGGGTAAAATACTTCACATATTGTATATATATTTTACTAATGGGAAAAAAGGACAAAAATTAAGAAAATTAAGGTCATTTGGGCTTAGTATTTTACTATTAATATAAAGAACAAGTGTATTTAAAACCCAGCTCACAATTTCTTTGCAGACATAAATCTCCATATTTAAAAGTATAATTTGTATTCATTTCTAACATGCCAAATAATACAGTTATTATGTGGTTATGTTCACCATAACCACAGGAAGATGGATATGATTGTTCTCACAGATATCGACAAGGGTAAAGATGTCAGCCAAAGGAATTACGCAGTGACTAAGATGCACTCACTGAACTGTTGGCTGGTATCTTATCTCTGTATTCTCCAGAGCCACACATGCAGAACAGCTTGTCAGTGAATGGACCTGTCTGTAGGTGGACCAGTGGACCAGTGGCTCTGGGGCAGGTATTGAAGGAATCTTTAGTACTGTCATGTTTTTTTGCTTCAAAGGAGGATTTAGAAATCATCTAGTCCAGGAGAGGCAAATTCCTAGCATGGCTGCTGACCCTTCCCCTCGAAGGGCCTTCTTTCTCATTGAGCCTCAACTTGACTCTTAATCCTTCTCAATTCAGCACTGTGGGTAAACATTACTACTCAAACAGAAATGGTGCGTGTCATGAAGACTGTTTATCTTCTCTGACTTAGTTCAGCTCTCTCATTTTCTGATGAGTTTAAACTGAGGCTCAGAAAAGCTAAGAGACTGGCCAGAAGTCACTTGGCTAGTGAGTGGCAGGAATAGAATCTAAGTCTCTGAATTTAGTCCTGATGAGTTGCATGTGAATAGTGCTCCACTGAATGGTAAGACATGGTATCTCCCTAATAATTATTCATTGCTCAACTGGTATCTAAAGACAACTGAGACCTGGAGTGCTCTGCTAAAATACCTTACTTTGGGGAAAACCATCAAGCTAGCTAGCTTTGGAACCATGAATAGAACCAGGAATTTGGAAGCTGCTATCAGAAGTGAAGCTCCTATAGTTTTCAAAGAGTGTAGTGTTAGGGAGGGCAGATGGCTTTGAGCCATGGTTAAAACATTTC
This sequence comes from Avahi laniger, assembly GCA_963575035.1. Lineage (NCBI taxonomy): Eukaryota > Metazoa > Chordata > Mammalia > Primates > Indriidae > Avahi > Avahi laniger. The sequence continues at coordinate 31,916 of CAUYSK010010553.1, forward strand.
AGGGACGTGTGGGTGGTAAGTCTAGGAAGAGGAGAAATGAAGGGGAATTGTCAGGGCCTGGGGTAAGGACTTGCATAAAGCTCTGTGTTTGTACCATAATGTCTAAAGATAATGCAGTAGGAGCTGGGAGAGATACTTGTTTCCATTGCCTGGTCTGTTTGAGAGCTCGTCAACAGGAAACAGATTTGCTCTGCATGTATGTAAGTTTAGATCGGAGAAACATTGGCAGCAAGCCTTGTAAGAAGGTGCAGGGCAACACAGTTTCAAAAATTAGGATCAGCTAGAACTGGTTAGTATGGGAGTGACTGGTGGCTAAATGTTTTTTGTAAATCCCAGACAGATGTCACCAGCCAGCAGAATTCTCAGCTATCGGTAGCTGCCTGGCTGACTCCAGGAGGCTGGAGGCCCTGGGTGTGCGACTCAGGATCCTGCATCTGAACCTCCTGAAGAGGGAGGTGCTGGAGGAGACTTGGAATTGACCGGCTTCTCACAGCCAGTTCAAGGCCCCTGTCGGAGACCACACCTCTGACATGAATTGTTGAGCCTTCGGTGGTCATAAAGAAGACACATCTAGAAAAGCCAGTATGGATAGGACATATTCACAAACTGATGCCTGCACTGGACTTCAGAAGTTTGCAATATGCTATCATTTGTCCTGGTTATGGCAGTAAGTTAGGGTGAGTAAACAATGCATTTTTTGGTGGAGTGCCTTGGTCTTTTTACACTTACCATCTTTCTGTATTGACAGGAGTCGAACCAGGAGTACGGTGCTCCCTAGATGCTAAATATAGGTGCGAGTTGGAAACACTGGGGAGGCACTGAAGTGTCAGGTGGAAAAAGCGTGACAGGAAACCTGACTCCAGACCCTGCCCTCCTCCTCCTTGAATGGGGACGCTGTCCTCCCCACCTGCACGGCAGGGATACCTTCCCCAGTTTAATATTTCTAAAGGCTTTGGTGAACCAAGCCGAGCAGGGCCAGACAGTAGAATGAACAGAGAGTCACAGATAATCATACACGTCCGCCTGTAAGAGAATGAGGGGATTGTGGGTGAGCAGACTGTGAGTGGGGGAGACACAAGAAAATACCACGGTCTCCTTAACCAGCAGGACCCTGCAGTAAAATATGTTACATCTTCCCAGAGCAGGATCTGAAAGAGAGACTATGATTGCTCCTTAAGCTAATAACCAGATTTTATTTTTCTGAACTTTCCAGATGAGCTTTTGGTTGTGCAGATTGGAGTTGCTTTGTGGAGTGTCCTCTGAGAAAAGGTATATGGGGGCGGAGTGGAAGAGTCTGAGAGACACACAAAGATGTGACCAGTACCTGGGACAATAGAGCTCTGGGGGAAATGGGGCTATTGTGTCAGTCAACGTTTCTGGCAGGAAACAGAGAGCAATTTGAATTAGGGTAATTTGAAGAGCGTTTAATAAAAGGACTATTAATCAAGATGTAGGCAGCATGTAGGAAAACCATAAAAGATAATGCAGAATCCCTGCATTAGTAAGAAAAAGGCATCATTATCATTCCTAGATCTGAAGGGGAGAACTTGTTGTCAAAACCTAGAAGCAGCAAGGCCTGTGATGAAAAGGCTGCCTAAACGGGATGAAACCTTCATAGTGGAATAAAGACAGCACAGAACAACCTTACAGGGCAGAGGCCAGGGGCGCTCAGTCTCTGACCTCCTGCTAGAACTTGCCATTGACCATTGAGCCAGAAGCCCCATGAGGAAGTTAACACAGGTCAACCTCTTCAGGCATAGACAGGATGGAGAAGGGTGAAGATCGGTAGGATCTGGAGGGGAAGTGGAAGATACTCAACATGATCTTTGAGGAGGAGGTTTAGAAAGTTACGATATATGATGTGGCATGGAAACTGCTCTGTGTCTCCATGAAAATGGCAGGCGAAATCAGCCTAACTTATCAGTGCTTCTGGGAATTAACTGTGTGAGTGCGTGTGTATGTGTGTGAGTGTGTGTATGTGTGCTTGACGAAGGGTTTTGCAAGGTTAATTTTAAGGCAGGTTTAGTGAGGAAAACTCAGTTGAATCTGATTACCCATATTTGAGCGATATTTAGCTAATAGTGTTCCTTTTTAAGAAATAAGAGGGATTTATTCTCCCTTTTGACTTATTCTTTTTTAATTTTAAATTTGTCTGGTTACATAATACTTGCACATATTTGTGGGGTAATGTGATATTTTGATACAAGCATATAATGTATAATGATCAAATCAAAGTAATGGGATGTCCATCACCTCAAACATGTATCATTTCTTTCTGTTAGGACCATTCCAATTCCACTCTTCCAGTTGTTTTTTAAATATAGAATGAATTACTGTTAACTAAAGTCACCATATTGTGCTACCAAACACGAGATCTTATTCCTTCTACCAAACTGTATTTTTGTACCCATTAACCCTCCCCTTCTTCTCCCCCCTCACCACTGCCTTTCCCAGACTCTGGCAACCATCATTCTATTCTGTAACTCCATGAGATCGATTTTTTTTATGTCCCATATATATGTGAGAATATGGAATATTTGTCTTTCTGAGGCTGACTTATTTCACTTAACACAATGTCCTCCAGTTCCACCCATGTTGTTGCAGATGAAGGATTTCATCATTTTTATGGCTGAATAATATTCCATTGTGTATGTGTACCACATTTTCCTTATCCATTTGATGGACACATAGGTTGATTTCATATCTTAGCTATTGTGAATAGTGCTGCAATACGCATGGGAATGCAAGTATCTCTTCTGTATACAGAATTCCCCTCTTTTGGATATATACCCAACAGTGTGATTGCTGGGTCATATGGAGTTCTATTTTTAGTTTTTTCTGGAACCTCCATACTGTTCTCCAACATAGTTGCACTAATTTACATTCCCATCAACAGTGTACGAGTGTTCCGCTTTCTCCACATCCTCACCAACATTTGTTATCACCTATCTTTTTGATAAAAGCCATTTTAACTGGGGTGAGGTGACATTTCATAGTAGTTTTGATTTGCATCACTCTGATGATTACTGATGTTGAGCATTCTTTCATATGCCTGTTGGCCATTGGTATGTCATCTTTTGAAAAATGACTGTTCAGATCTTTTGCCCATGTCTTAAATTGAATTATTTGTTTTTTGGCTTTTGAGTTACTTTTGATTTATTCTTAAAGAAACTCAATATAATAAAAAATTCTAGGTCTCTCTTCCTGTCATTGATAAAATTAAGACAAGTCATTAAGCTGTGGCTCATGGGCTATAAGGGTTCTTGGGTTCATGATGAGTGCTTTCACAGGAGGGCCCCAGCACTTAAGATTGTGCATTGCACAGAGTAGGGACTCAATTTCTTGCATCGTAATCAACAAATGTATGAACGAATAAATGGATTGAACGGTTCTTGACTCAAGCCAGCACCTGCTTCTGACAAGATAAGCCAGGGGGAGTAACACACCCGTCTTCAGAAGCAGAACACCTCCTTTCTTTTGCTTTCCCCTTCTTGTATTTCTGGTTCCGCCTCATGGACAGAGGGGAGTTAGCAGCATGGAGGCCTATGGTGTGTAGCAATCATGACTCCAGCCAGACACACACAGGAGAGGTTCACCCTTCTAGACCTACAGAAGCCCAAGAAAATGTGTCTCACTACTAGGAAAGCTGTCAGCCTCCTCCTTTCCAGACTCACAAAGAAAAACCACCAACCGTACATTACCATGCAAGAAAATAGCAACCTTGTAAACTCACCATCTGTGTTGAAAGGAGGAAGCCCTTTCCTCATACACAGGGGTGGATAGCGAAAGAAGTCTTTGTGAACACTGCTGTGGAGTCTGATTTTCCTGCTCATGTCATTATACTTCATTCTGATAATTTTGCAACATAGAGACTGTATGAGAATAAAGTGCCAGTTTGACTTTCTTTAGAATTATTTCCAATGATGTTACATTTTCTTAACAGCCAGTACTTGTCTATGAAACACAGTGAATGTTTGAACGTACTTTGGAAACAGCTTTTCTGCTATTCCTGTGTTTTTCTGCCATTGCTTTTTCCTCATCAATACAGATGTCTCTATTTTTTGCCAATTTATTTGATGGTGTGTTAAAACCTGATCTAAACACTTAAGAATCCATCCTTCTGTTGTCTTTGTGTCAAATACTTTATGAAGCAATAAATCAACATAGGCGAACATGTTATACAATATACAAACATCCTTACTCTTTTTCTCATGAACCATAAAGATTTCAAATATCTTTCCCTCATGACTAATTTTTCAAGTACATTGACAGTGCACTGTTCCTGGTACTGACTTACCAGATGATTTTACTAATTGTATTTCTGTGAGCCTACTCATTCCTTATAATTACTGGCTTAGCTGTTAGTGTTCAATTAACTCATCTCTAGAAACATGCTATTCTCTTTCATGTGCAACGTTGAAAACTTATTTTCAGAAATCTTTTAAAAGCATTATTAATGTTAGGGCAATTGATAAATCAAAATTTCTTTGCACAAATATTATGCAAATATTCAATATTCAAAAACTCAATGTTATTAAACTGTTCCACTTATATCAACCTTCTGTGCCATGCTTGCTTGGACCCACCTGTGGGGGCTCTCATCCCCAAAACATTAACCTACATTTTTATCTTGAACAATTTTTCTGACCTACCAAGGCTAAAAAGCAACAAGTCCACAAGCACCTGCTGACTGAGGGACTCGAAGCCTCACATTTCCCCGTAATTTTCACAACTCCACTCTATCCACAGGAAATATAAAATAATCCTTCTGTTCTGAGTCACAAGTGAGTTCACCCCAGAGTAGTAGACTTGACTTTAAAAATACATAGAGACAAGGCATTTCAGCTTTGACATATAAAAAGCTTGGAAGCTGTCACTTTCATCCTCACAGGAAGAAAAGTGCTGAACAAACTGAAAACCAATGACTTTCCTTGGTTATAATAATTGAGGTCACAGAGAAAACTGTGACCTCATCAGATAATTGAGGTGACAGGGAGAATGGTCACTGTGAAATCTGGAGAGAAAGGTAAAGACAGAAAAGCACAATTTCTGATATTAACTTACCTGGAGCAGAAGCCACTGGAGCCATAAACTGATAGGAACACTAAAGTGGCCATCTTGATGAATTGATGGAGGTTGAATGTGGACTAGTTTGAGGGTGAGAAACTCATGGGGTCCCAGTCTTAGGGAGTCCCCCTACTTTTATGGTTTTTACATTCCAGGAACCCCACCAGGTTCTCATGTTGAAGATTAAAAAATATCCTCTCATGTTTTTGGTAGGAGGACGAGAAAAGTAGCTATTTTGAAGTATGCTCGGTATTCTTTATAGAAAAGGACTACTGTTCAAGGGAAAGGACTTTACTAGACCCTTATCTGACTTAGGGACAAGCAATTAGCCAACTCCAGCTACCTCTAGCCTTCTTGTGTCACCTCAGGGGAGAAAAGGAAAGACTAAGAAATGCTTCTGAAGGTCACAGCCAAAGGACTTAGGCCCATTCAAAGAATGAGGTTTCATCATAAGATTATAAAACATTTCCCTTTCTCACACCCTACTATTACATTAACAGGGCTCCATAACATCAAAATACATAAGCCAAAAACTGCAAGTTGCAAAGAAAAATAGACAAATTCACTACTATAGCTAGAGATTTCAACACTTTGTTTCTTTCTAGGAACCATAAAATCAGTAAGGATATAGTTGAACTGAAGAGCACCATCAATCAACTAGATCTAATTGACATGTGAGTTGAAGAAAGCTCAAGAGAAATTAAAGCATATTTTTGAACTAAATTAAAAAGAAATATAAAATGGAACTTATCAAAATTGATGAGATATAGTGAACACAGTTCACTGAGGGAAATTTATAGCATTAAATGCATACATTAGAAAAGAAGGAAGATGTAAAATGAATAATTTATCCTTCCATTTTAGGAAACTAGCAAAAGAAGAGTACTTACATGTAAAACAAGCAGAAGAAAAGATGATAAAAATCACAGCAGAATCAATAAAATTGAAAATAAGAAATCAATAGAGAAAATCAATGAAACCAAAAGAAAACAACCTTAACCCTAGAATATTATATCCTGCAAAAACATCCTTCAAATGTGAAGGAGAAATAAAGACTTTCCTAGACAAACATAAGCTGAGGGATTTCATCAATACCAGACCTACCCTACAAGAGATGCTAAAAGAAGTTCTTCAATCTGGAAGAAAAGGATGTTAATGAGGAATAAGAAGTCACCTGAAGGTATAAAACTCACTGGCAGCAATAAGTACACAAATACAAAGTACTCTATTGCTGTAATTGTGGTGTATAAACTACTTGAATCTTGAGTAGAAAGACTAAAAATCAAACCTATCAAAAATAATAACTACAACAACTTTTTGAGAGATAGGTAGTATAAAAAGATATAAATGGAAATGATAAAAAGTTAAAAAGCAGGGGGATGGAGTTAAAGTGTAGAATTTATTTTAGATTTCTCATTGCTTATTTGTTTGTTTGTAAGCAGAGTTAAATTGTCATAGGTTTAAAATAATTGGTTATAAAATGTATTTTGTAAACCTCATGGTAATCTCAAATCGAAAAACCTACAACAGATACATAAAGGATAAAAAGCAAGAAATTAAAATGCATTACCAGCAAAAATCACTTTTAACAAAGGAAGACAGGGAGGAAGAAAGAGAGGACCACAAAACAACCAGAAATCAACAGCATGGCAGTACTAAGTTCTTACCTATCAATAATAATATTGAATATAAATGGACTAATCTCTCCAATCAAAAGACACAGACTGGCTGAATGGATTAGAAAAACAAAACCCTGCTATGTGTTGTCTACAAGAAACCCACTTCACCTAGAAAGACACATATAGATTGAAAATAAAGGGATGGAAAAAGATATTCCAAACAAATGGAAATGAAAAAGGAGCAACAATAGCTATACTTCTATCAGATAAAATAGATTTCAAGACAAAAATTGTAAAAAGAGACAAAGGAGTCATTATGTAATGAGACAGGGGTCAATTCAACAAGAAGATATGACAATTCTAAATATATATGCACCAAACACTGGAGCATCCAAATATATAAAATTAACATTATCAGAGTTAAAGAAAGACATAGACCCCAATACAATAATCATTGTCACACTTTCAGCATGGGCCAGATCATCCAGACAGAAAAAAAAAAAGAAATGTTGGACTTAATTGGACCAAATGGATCTAGTAGATATTTACATAACATTTCATCCAACAGTTGCAGAATACAGGTTCTCCTTAGTTCATGGATCATGCTGAAGGATAGATCATATGTTAGGTCACAAAATAAGCCTTAAAAAATTTTTAAAAATTGAAATCACATCAAGTATTTTCTCTGACCATAACAATATGAAACTAGGAATCAATAACAATAGAAACATTGAAAACTATACAAACACATGGAAATTAAACAATATGCTCCTGAATGATGAGTGGGTTAAGGAAGAGATTAAGAAAGAAATTTAAAAATTTCTTGAAACAAATTAAAATGAAAACACAACATATCAAAACATTGAAAGCAGTAAAAAAGAAAGTTTATAGCAATAAATACCTACATCAAAAAAGTAGAAAAGCTTCAAATAAACAACCTTGATGCATCTTTAAAAACTAGAATAACAAGAGCAAACCAAACTCAAAATTATTAGAAGCTAAGAAATAATAAAGATCAGAGCAGAAATAAATGAAATTAAAACAAAAATAGAAAAGATCAAGGAAATAAAAAATTGGCTTGTGAAAAGATAAACAAAATTGACATACCTTTAACCAGACTAACTAGGAAAAAAAGATAGAAGGCCCAAATAAATAAAATCAGAGATGAAAAAGGAGACATTACAGTTGATATTGCAATGTAATGATTCTAAGGATCATTAGAGACTCCTATGAGCAACTATATGCCAATAAATGATAAAACCTGGAAGAAATGAATAAATTCCTAGATACATACTACATACCAAGATTGAACCAGGAAGATATCCAAAACCTGAATAAACCAATAACAAGTAATGAGATAGAAGCAGTAATAAGAAGACTCCCATAAATGAAAAGCCTCGGATGTGATAGCTTCACTGTTGAATTCTACTAAGCATTCACAGAACTAATGCCAACCCTACTTAAGCTATTCCAAAAATCAAGGAAAAGGGAATACTCCCAAACTCATTCTATGAGGCCTGTATCACTCTGATGCCAAAACAAGACAAAGACACAACAAAAAAGAAAAGCTATAGCCAATATCTCTGATGAATATAGATGCAAATATCCTCAACAAAATCCTAGCAACCCAAATTCAACAACTCATTAAAAACATTATTTATCATGATAAAGCTGGATTCATCCCAAGGATGTAAGGGTGGTTCAACATATGCAAATCAATGTGATACATCATATCAAAGAGCGAAGGACAAAAACTATATGATCATTTCAATTGATACTGAAAACGCATTAGATAAAATTCAGCATCCTTCATGACAAAAACACTCAACAAACTGATTATAGAAGGGACATACCTAAACACAATGAAAGCCATATATGACAGACCCACAGCTAGTATAATACTGAATAGGGAGAGAGTGAAAGCCTTTCCTCTAAGATCTGGAACAAGATAAAGATGTCCATATTCATTACCATTATTCAACATAATACTAGAAATTCTAGATAGAACAATCAGACAAGAGAAAGAAATAAAATGCATCCCAATCTGAAAGGAAGAAGTCAAATTTTCCTAGTTTGCAGATGACATGCTCTTATATCTAGAAAACCTAAGACTCCACCAAAAAACTATTAGAACTGATAAATTTGGTAAAGTTGCAGGATACAAAATCAAAATACAACAATCAATAGCATTTCTATATGCCAACAGCAAGCAATCTGAAAAATAAACCAAGAAAGTAATCCCATTTATAATAGCTACAAATGAAATAAAATACCTAGTAATCAATGTAACGAAACAAGTGAAAGATCCCCATAATGAAAACTTTAAAACGTTGATGACAGAAGTTAAAGAGGCTACAAAAAAATGGATATATATTCCATGCTTATGAATTAAAAGAATCAATATTGTTAAAATGTCCATACTACCCAAAACAATCTACAAATTTAACACAATCCCCATCAAAGTACCAATGACATTTTTCACAGAAATAGAAAATATACTCCTAAAATTTATGTGGAACCACAGCAGACCCATAATAGACAAAGCCATCCTGAGCAAAATGAAAAAACTGGAGGAATCATATTACCTGACTTCAAATTATACTACAGAGTCATACTAACCAAAACAGCTTGGTACTGGCATAAAAACAGACACATAGACCAATGGAACAGAATAAAGACTCCAGAAATAAATCCATACATGTATAGGGAAGTTATCTTTGACAATGGTGCTAAGAACATGCAGTGGGAAAAGGACAGTCTCTTCAATAAATGGTGCTGGGAAAACTGGATATCCATATGCAGACGGAATCAAACTAGACTGTTATCTCTCACCATATACAAAAATCAAATCAAAATGGATTAAAGACTTAAATCTAAGACCTGAAACTATGAAACTTCTAAAAGAAAAATTTGGGAAAATGCTTCAGGACATCGGCCTGGGCAAGGACTTCTTAAATAATACCCCTAAAGCACAGGCAACCAAAGCAACATTGGACAAATGGGATCACATCAAGCTGAAAATCTTCTGCAGAGCAAAGGAAACAATCAACAAAATGAAGATACAACTCATAGAATGGGCGAAAATGTTTGCAAACTATCCATCTGACAAAAGATTAATAACTAGAATGTATAAGGAGCCCCAACAGCTCAATAGAAAAAACCCAAATAATCTGATTTAAAGACGAGAAAAAGATCTGAATAGACATTTCTCCAAAGAAGATATACAAATGGCCAAAACAGGTATATGAAAAGATGCTCAACATCATTAGTCATCAGAGTAATGCAAATCAGAACTACAATGAGATATCATCTCACCCCAGTTAAAATAGCTTTTACCAAAAAGACAGGCAATAATGAATGCTGGTGAGGATGTGGAAAAAGGGGAACCCTCATACCATATTGGTGGGACTGTAAAGTAGCACAATCACTATGGAGACCAGTATGGAGGCTCCTCAAGAAACTAAAAATATAATTCCATAAGACCCAATAATTCCACTGCTGGCCATATATCCAAAAGAAAGGAAATCAGTATATCGAAAAGATACTGCACTCCCATGTTTGTTAAAGCACTATTCACAATAGTCAAGATTTGGAATCAACCTAGGTTTCCACCAAGAAATAAATGGATAAAGAAATTATGGTACATATACACAATGCAATATTATTTAGCCATAAAAATGGGTGAAATTCTGCTATTTGTAACAACATGGATGGAAATGGAGAACAGTATGTTAAGTGAAATAAGCCAGGCACAGAAAGACAGATCTTGCATGTTCTCACTCATATGTGGGAACTAAATATTAAAACAATTGATTTCATAGAAATAGAGAGTAGAATGATGGTTACCAGAGGGTACAAAGGGTACCAGGGAGGGAGCATAAAGTAAGGATGTTTAATGAGTGGAAAAATATAGTTATACATGTAGAATGAACAAAATTTGATAGCACAAAAAAGTGACTATAATCAATAATAAGTTAGTATATGCTTTAAAATAACTAGAGGAATGGAATTGGAATGTTCCCAACACAAAGAAATTGTAAATACTTGAGGTGATGGATGCCCCAGTTACCCTGATTTGATTAAAGCAGATTGCATGCCCGAATCAAAACATGGCATGTACTCAATAAATATATACAACTATTACATACCCATAATAAGTAAAAATTTAAACAAATGTTAAAAACTACAGTAATTGAGCCAGTGTATTATTGTATAAAGAATTGACAGATATATCAATAAAATAATATAAGGAACCCAGAGACAGATCCATGCAGATGTTTGCAAATCATCTTGACGAAGGAACAAAAACAATTTGATGGACAAAGATTATCTTTCAACAAGTCGTGCTGGAATAATTGAACATCCATATGCAAAAAAGAAAAAGGAATATAGATACATACTTCACACATTTGACAAACATGAATTCAAAATGGATCATAGACTTAAATGTAAATGCAAAACTGGAAGATAACATACGAGAAAATCTAGGTGACTTTATGTTTGGTGATGAGTTTTTAGGAACAACACCAGAAGTACAATCAAGGAATGGAAAATTTGATTTATTAAAATGAAAAAAATTCTGATTTTGGAAAGACTGATTAAAAGAAATACTCTTAAGAGAATGAAAAGAAAAGCCACAGACTGTGAAAAAAATACATGTAAAACACAAACTTGATAAACACCTTGCTTCCAAAATATGCAAAGAACTATTAAAATTCAGTAATAAAACAACTCAATTAAAAAATGGGCAAAATATCTGAACAAACACCCCACAGAAGAAGATATATAGTTAGCAAATAAGTACATAAAACATGTTCAACATGATTTGACATTAGGTAATTTCAAATTAAAACGGCAAAATACACCTACGTATTAGATGGCTAAAATCCCAAAAAAACACCCTGACAATACCAAATATTGGTGAGGATGTGGAGCAACAGGAATTCTCATTCATTGCTGCCAGAAATGCAAAATGGTACAACATTTTTGAAGACAGTGTGACAGTTTGTTACAAAGCTAAATATAGTCTTACTATATTGTCTAGCAATTGTGCCACCAGGTACTTATCCAACTGGTTGAAGACTCATATCTATGCAAAAATGTGCACGTGAACAGTTATAGAGAATTTATTTTTTTTTTGTTCTTCCTGTAATTTTATTTTATTTGTTTGTTTTTTTTTTGTTTGTTTGTTTCTTTTTGTTGTTGTTGTTGTTTTTTTATTTCAGCATAATATGGGGGTACAGATGTTTAGGTTACATGTGTTGCCCTTGCCCCCCCAGTCCAAGTTTAAAATATGTCCATCCTTTGCGTGGTGCGCATTACACTCTTTGTGTATGTATATACCCGTCCCCTCCTCCCTCCTCCCCCCTCCCCCCTCCTCCCTGCCCAACATCCAATAGATGTTATTCTTATATGTGCACTTATGTGTTGATCAGTTATACTAATTTGATGGTGAGTACATGTGGTGCTTGTTTTTCCATTCTTGGGATACCTCGCTTAGTAGAATGTGTTCCAGCCCTTTCCAGGAGTATATAAGAGGTGCTATATCACCATTGTTTCTTAAAGCTGAATAGTACTCCATGG
>CAUYSK010010554.1:0-13739 GCA_963575035.1 Avahi laniger
ATGCTTGTAGTCCCAGCTACTTGGGAGGCTGAGACAGTAGGATTGCTGGAGCCCAGGAGTTTGAGGTTGCTGTGAGCTAGGCTGACGCCAGGGCACTCGCCCCAGGCAAGAGAGTGAGACTCTGTCTCAAAAAAAAAAAAAAAAAACCAAAAAAACCAAAAGAATTCCAAATAATGTCTATCATTATTTCCCCAAATTCTCTGTTTTCTTCCCTCCAAAAGTTATAGTTGCTTAATAAGGACTTTGAATAGCTGAGAGGATACACACAACTGCCTTTGGCACTCAGTTATGTGGCAAAGGAGTAGAATTAACCATTGTTATATCTTATCTCACAGCTCCATGATGCCTACTTACCATTTGAACAATTGTTGACATACTGTCCTACAGCCAGGGGATTATGAATTTCTGATGTTAGCCATGTACTATCACTCATTTTTAAAGGGCCAAGTTGATCCCTCCCATTGCAAGATCTGAAACAGGTGAAAGTATTAGCTAAGGGGTTATTCTTCTGTATCTTAAACTAGAATTGAAAGATACAAAATTTACCCTAGAATTAAACAAGTGCAATTTCTCTCAAAAAAAAAAAAACTTGTCTAATCAACAGGATAACCGAGTTGTTAACAGAAGCTATCTAAATAGATTTTTATTTAAAGTACAGATGCTGCTGGTCATAATCATTGTTGTAAATGTGGTTCTGTCTCCTATACTTAAATTTGAACATGGGCATCACTTACCTGTACACAACTTTTGATATTCCTTTGTCATTTCCATCAATGAGTACCCCATCCAGGCATCTAAAAATAAATGGATTTCCAATGGACTGGAAAAAGATTGGCTCATACTTCTGATATACTGTACCTATTATACAATAAGAGAAGACATATTATAGCAACATGGAAAAATCATAAACAGTGTGGTAAGAACATTTCTCTGAAACATAATCACATTCTCTTTGGTTACTTTCCCCCTTTAAAGAGTGAACGTCCATTAGCAGAGCATAGAACCAACTTGTACAGACAGCAGAATAAAAAAAAATACCTATCTTGGTTAATGAAAATATGAACATCACATTTTAGGTTCAGTTTTACAAAATCACATATTTTTTTAAGTAGAGTGTGATTTGACAGCTAAAGAATCTTTAAAAAAATGTATTTTGCTAATAATTTAATAATGTAGACATACATGGACACAGATGAGTCTGACATTTAGGTTGTTTTTCCTTTTTCTGGCAAAGGAGAAAAGGAGAAAATTAATATTTACCAGGTGCTTCCTATGTGCTGGGCATGTTCATTTATTTATTAAATTTATTTTAGTATTAATTTGTTTGGTTGGCTTGTTCTATTTAATCTCGATAGAGTTAGGTTAGTTGTACAGCAGGAAACTCAGACTTTCTTGCTTGGGGATGTAAAATTAGAAAGTAGCAGAATGACTCTTTAAAAACATGGTCTATCCAACTCAAACATTCACATACACACTTTCCACTATACCAAATAACATAAGTTTAACCAGTAACATTCTATTGAGCATTCTAGTCAATGATCTTTTTTTGCAAAGAAGTTGCCTTACTAGTGTAGAAATGGCAGGAACATCTTTATTCAGTGATTTATGATTTAAATTCTATCTTTTATGTTTTGACCCATATCATTTTTATCTTTAGTCATCAACTAAGCCAAAATGGCCTATTCTCTAGTGCTTTCTAAGTAATTTGTACAAGTGGACTACACAATGTTCTAAACATTGGTTAGAAAGATTTCCTTAAAAGTACATTTATTCCATCACATACTCCATGATACTTTCTAACATAATTTACAAACAGTTCATTCCCAAATTAGAACTTTAAAGATCTAGGGAAATCTGAGTTCAACCCTTAAGGACTACAGGGCTAGGCATTTTGTTGAGCTTATATTAATCAGTGTGCAAGAAACTTGGCAAAGTACTAATTGTGCTGTTACCAGGATACATAGATACAACCGCGCCTTTTGGTACCAATCCTTTAGTAACGAAGACACCTTTTCCAGCAGAAATCAAAGAGCTAGTTGCTCGAGCAACACTGAAACCCAATGTCTTATAAAGAATTTCTTCTGGTTTTAAGATATTTTGCTGTTGATGTCTGTTTTCAAGCGGTTTCACCCTTTGATGTTCAAGTGCCAGAAGGTCTTGATATTTTGATTTAACAGGTTCTGGAAGCAGAGTCAAGATTTCTGATTGTTTATCAAAATCATTTAAAAATAGAGCCTGGAAAACTTTCAGTAATGTTCCTAGGACATCTTCATCTGAGATAACTTTGTCTTTAGATTCCTCTGGAACATATCGGAGGGTCCTGAAAATGGGAAAAGTTTCTATTCACTACCTTTCAACTGCTAAGAGCCACACTATCTTCATGCTTTCTGGGTTACTGGCCTTAATGAACTATAAGATTATTCTGATGTGTCTGAAAAACATAAAGCTCAAGAAGTTCAGAAAATAATTGTTTGGGACAGTTCTAGTTACCTAACTCCCAACACTACCCACACAAGTAGCCAGTATTTATGAAAGGCCCATTCTGTACCAAATGCTTTTGGGTCCTTTCATTATCCCATTTTTGCAGACAAGGAAACAGGCTTGGAGGTGTTAGGGAACTTGCCCAAGGTCCAAAAGCCAGCAAGTGGGAGAGCCAGAAGCAGACTGTAGCTCAGCTCTCTCCCCAGCTACACCCAACAACCACTTGAGTGTTGTCACATGAGAACCCTCATATTCAATGGTTTTCTTTACAGGCATGTAGTTTCAAAGACAAATTTAACATATACTTTGGCACATTCTCTCCAAGAGTACCACCTTCTTTAATGACTGCATCACTTATTTCTACAACTTTAGTACATAATTTCCAATTGTACTAACTGTATTATTTTTACTCTTGAACAAAAGGAGAGCAATTTCCACCTCACAATTCTACAGTAATGATGCACCTGCATTCACGTCTCCCTCGTATGAAACTTCAGGAAATCTCTTTGGCTTCCCAATTTTTCTTAACTGCTCTTCCAGGAGGCCTAGTCTGCCTATGTGGTGAGCACTGTGTTGACTCCTTGCAGATCACCAGCACACACCCTTAATAATGCTGGCAGCGTCACTGTCCAGAGCGACTTACTCAGCTAACGTACTCAAAACCCAACGTGCTTTTTAGTCGCTTTTTGCACGTTTTATGCTTCAGCTACTCCAAGGTATTCTCACAGCCGAGTTGGGTTGCTTTCACCACATAAATTATTTGCATGGAGCTGTGAAAATAAACCTTCCTTTGGCTTCTCTGAGGCACTTCAAGCTCCTAACTATGCCTGGGTGGAGAAAAGGCCACGCACTCTCACGAGGTAAGAGTAGTCTTTTTTTTTTTTAAAAGATGATTTTTATTAAATCAAGTCATTGCACTTGGTCATTTTATTGCTACAGCAAAACAAGGCCATTAAATTATAATACTTCTCATTTTTTATTTAAATGATTATCTCATTCTGCTCATACACTTCAAGTTTAAATGCACGCATAAAATGTTTATCAAAAAATCTAGAAAGCACTTGGATTTTTTTCTGTGATCACAATAAGGAGCATAAAATAGAGAATCGTCTGTTACATAAGGCCTATTCTCTCTTTACGTCTTCAGACTCAAATTCTGTAAAGAGGTAACAGCCTTACAATAAAATGGAGCTTAGTGGTCACACAAAAATTGAAATACAATTAGGAAATTCAGTAATATTGTGTGTTTCAAAGGATAGGAAACCTGAACTATAGATTCACTAATAATTTGGCAATGATAGATTCCATGCTGTTCACCTTTAGTCTGTTATTTATACTCGCATGTAGAAAAAAATTACCCCTAAATAAAAGCTATTATTACGTATCATTTTGTGATATGAACTTTAGAAACAGAAATTAATAAAAGTTCCCATATCAAGAACAAATAGTAAATTGCTAGAATAAAGGATTTTTTTCCCTTTAAGTTCAAGTTCATTTGATTTTATTTTCTTTACTATTTTGTCAAGGGCAGTAGTCTTTTTTTTTAAAGTTTCCATTTTTTGCCCAGATACAAGAGCCCCAGCCAGTGCGACCCTTAAGAGGAACAAACGCCACGATCCGCCTGCAACCCCGACCTTGCAGGCCTACCAGCGCGGAGGACACTGGGAGAGGCCGCAGGCCCCGCCCACCTAAGGTCCGAGCCCGCTTCGGGCCCACGGCCGGCCGCCGCCGGACCCTCCTCTGGCCCCGCCCGCCGCTAGCCCGCCAGCCTCAAACCCGGACGCAGCCTCAGACCCCGCCCGCCTCGACCCGCCTCGACCCGCCTACCCCAGACCCCGCCCACACAGGGCCCGCCTCCTGAGGCCCCTCGGCCGCCTCAGGGCACACTCGTCCGCAGGTGGTTCCGCGGTTCCCCGGCAGTGGTGGCGTCGGGGAGCTGACAAAAGGTACCCTCGGTGCGGCCGCCTCGTCTTCTCACCTGGGGTTGTGGCTCAGATTCAACGCGATCCAGGGGACGAAGCGGTACTTGTAACGGCGCCATCGCTGCCACAGGCCCCGCAGCAGGCGGCGCGGCATGGCTACTCCGCGGAGCTGTGACCAGGTCGGCGCGGGAGAGGCGGGGCCCGGTCTCGGACCCGCCCCGGCCCGGGAGGAGCGGGACAACGTTGCCCCGCCCCCCTCGGTTCCGCCCTTAGAGTGCCTGGCACCGCCTGGCTCCTCTTGCTCGGGTTCCAGTCCTTCCCCTTTTTTGACCGCAGCCGTCTGAGCTAGAGGCGTGCAGAGCTGGAAGGAGGCCCCCGTTTTCCCTTGTTCTTTCGCGTGTGGTTTGAGTATTTTCGCGCGCGCACACTCACACTGGCCTTGGTTGTGCGCAGAGGGTCTTAGGGCTTCAGAGGGCATCATGCCCTCGAGGAACGCAGCCTAGGAGCTGACCACCGAGTTTCTTTCTCAAGCCTTGCCCGGCCTTCCCCCTTGTGCCGGCTGCGCTCTGTGTTCCATCCTCCGTCCCTGCTCAGCTCTCGCTCTCTTCCTCGACGTCCTGCTCTCCCTTGCCTCTCAGGGCCCGACTCTTCGTGAACAGGAGTTTCAGTCCTACCCTTAGACATCAGGGCCTTCTGCCAGACTGAACCTATGTTCCAAAAAGTTACCAATTTGGGACTTTTGCGAATGTATACTTAATATTTAAAAAAAGGGCGAGCACGGTGTCTCACGCCTGTAATCCCAGCATTTTAGGAGACCGAGGCCGGAGGATCGCTTGAGCCCAGGAGTTGGAGGTTACAGTAGCTATGATCAGGCCACTGCACTCCAGCCTCCGCGACACAGGGAGATGCTCTGTTTTCACTCCAGTTTTTCTCTTCATTCTCCCAAACACTCAAAGGCAAGACTACGTAGGCATCAGCAGAACAGAAAATGTGATGTATTTTATGCATGTGTTCTTGTTCTACAGAGAATGGAAATTGGAAGTCAAACACCCTTTGTATTCCAAAATAGGATCTCAAACATTTTGTAATTTTCATTTAAATTGTTAGGAGGCATGGAGCTATTAGTTAATCTATCTTCCAATATACTGTTTAATATAGCACTGAATAAATGATGCAAGTTGTCAATGGATGAGTGATCAACTAATAGCTCTGCTAGTAATTGATTTATTTTTCTTCAATAAAGTTGCATATGACACATTGTCAAATTCTTTTTAAGATATGGGGCTATTCAAAATTTCTGTTTAATCTTATGTCTAGTTTGGTAAATTATATTTTTCATGGAATTTGTTCTTTTGTCTAAGTTGTCAAATTTCTTGATATAAAGCTGTTAATAAATATTGTCTTACTATCCTTTTAATGTCTGTGTGATCTATAGTAATGATCCACTTTCGTTCTTGATTTTGGTGATTTGAGTTCTCTTCTTCATCAATGTCATTGGGGGGTTTGTCAGTCTTCAAAGAAACAGCTCTTTTGACTATTAATTTTCTGTTTATTTTCTATTCTGTTGATTTCTGTTCTTTATTATTTTATATTTTCTACTTACTGTGGGTTTATTTTGCTAGTTTCTTAAAGTAGAATATTAGGTTGCTGGTTTTAGTCTTTTCTTCTTTTCTAATAGAAGCATCTAAAGTTATAAATTTCCTTCCAAGCATTACTTTAGCCAAATCCCTGGATTTTTGATACATTGTATTATTATCTGTCAGTACAAAATATTTTAAAATTTTCTTTGTGATTTCTTTTGTTATCCAGGGATTATTTAGAAGTGTGTTTTTAATTTCCAAATATTCGGGATTTCTAGATATCATAGTGTAATTGATTTTTAATTTAATTCTGTTGTGGTCAGAAAACATGTATAATTTCAATTCTTTTAAATGTCTCGACTTATTTTATGTCCCAGCATATGCTCTTTCTTGGTGAACATACCATATTCTATGATCGTTCGGTTTAGTTTTCTGTAAATATTAATTAGGTCATGGTAGTTGATAGTGTCCTTAGATCATCTATGCCTTTAATGATTTACATAAAATTTTAAATACAAATGAATGAGGCACAACAGATTGGCAGACAATTTTGTAATGTACCATATAATTAGCAAGCAAAAGGTTAGCATTGGTAGGCATGGAGATGTGCTGCTGTCCAAAACTACCCTCTTCTTCTGACTCCTTTTTTCTACTGTTGTTTCCAGTTTCCCCAACTATTCTACACAATTGAGGCTAAGAATGTGTGCTGTATTTTTCCATTTAAAGCCCATTTATGCTATAAATCACAAATATGTAGGAAAAATAATCTTTAACATCAATGTCCTAAAAATCCACAAATAGGGCATGTGTCCCTGGATGGATTGTAACTTCTAGAGTTCAAAATAAGACATAACTCGATCTTTCAATAATTTATTGAGCTTCTACTATGTCCCAGGCTCTAAGTAAGATAAATAGTTAGATACTAAGTAAACACATAAATAATGTCAGACAGTGATTAATGCCCTGAAGAAAGTGAGGCAGGGCACTGAGAAGAGAGTGGGCTGGATATCTCACGGAGCCCCTCCAGAGCCACTGTCCACACCTGGGGGAGTGACCAATTTGCACATCATCAGAGTCCCTTGTCATCCTACTTTGATCAATGGGGCTTGTTGGCAAGATACGAGAGAGGAGAGAGAGGTGTGAGTCTCTGTGTGCTGGCTGTATCCTGACCACAGGTTCTTTTCATATAGCCTTCCGGCTCTTCCTGCGTTTCTTTTAGGCCCAGGGGTGGCAACAGCTCTACACTAGCTCTAGCTTCACAGTTTTGTGCCATTTTCTTGTGGTTTCCCTTTACCCTGTCCATGCCTTTATACCATTCTTCTCAAATTATCCTAATATGTATGTGTTCATCTGCTTCCTGCTGGGACCCCGGTGTCTTTATATGGGTCACCTGGAGGGGAATAGGGGTAGCAACTTTGGATAGGATGATGGCATGAATGACTGAGACCAAAATGACAAGAAGGTACCAAACTTGGGAAGATCCACAGGGAGAATCTCTAAATAGGAAGTGCAAAGGCACAGAGGTAGGGAGGAGCTTGACATGCTCAAGCAAGGAAAAAAAGGTCAATGTGGCTGGAACATGCTAAGTTTAGGAAAGATGAAGTCAGGGAGAAACGGAGGCACCAAATCCCAGGGAGTTGGAATTCTTAGTGTGATGGGAAGCCATTGGAGGGTTTGAGCAGAGGGGTGATAAGAACACTTTGTAAGAACACTTTGAGTGTTATGCGGAGAACAGGTAGGCAATCACCACACCAGGAGGTTAAACAAGAGGCTAATACAGTAGTTCAGGCAGAGCTGGCGGGAGCTTAGACTAGGGTGATAATGTGGAGATGAAGAGGGTGGATGGATGGGGATTATATTTTGGAGGAGGAACTGACAGGATTTGCTGGTGGATTGGATGTGGCAGGATGAAGTTTGGAAATGGCTATGAGAAACGTCACTTAACTGGTCGAATGTTTACATCTGGAGCTCTGAAGCCATAGCTGGGGATAGAATTAGTCTTCAGCCAGAGGAGTGGATGAGATCGCCTAGGAAGAAAAAGGAGACAGCAAAGAACACAGATTGACAGTGACCACGGATCTCACCAAATGCAGACCCACCGGCCTGTGACAACTTGGTCAAAAGCAGCTTTTGGTGATGGGTGTGAGTGTGTCTGAGAGTGCTGAGGAGAAAATGTGAGGTGAGGAAGGGGAAATAAGCGTACACATTTCTTTCAACAAATTTTTCTGAAAGGGAGACAGAGACATGGAGTCAAAGGCAGAGAGGAATTTAGCTAAAAGATGCTATGGCGTATTTCTGTACTGACAGGAATGACCCAACACAGAGAAAGAAATTGTATATGTGTGTGTGTGTTAGGAGTCAAGGGGACAGAGGAAGGAGGCAGAACTTTGATTTCACAATTCTTTGCTGGAAGAGAGAGAATATTTAGAGACCGTGGATATTCTGTGGGCTATTTGAATAGCTATGTCATCTAATGTGGCTAACCGTATGCCTAGGTATAGCTTCAGAAGATTACAGTCTAGCTGGGACAACATGTAATTCATAAAAACTAAATGTTAGTTACCCTGGGTTTTAGTGTGAGTTCCTGGGATGGGGAGTGCTTCAAAGAGAAGGAAGTGGAAGTAAGTGGAAGGACAGGCACAGTAGAAGCCAGCACTTCTCAAAACGTGGCCGGGGGACCCTGGGAGTCCTCAGGATCTTTTCTGGGGTCTACAAGGTTGAAATTATTTTCTTAATAATAAAGACGTTATTTGTCTTTACCTCCTTTCTTTCACAAGGGGATAATGTGGAGTTTTCCAGAGGTTACATGCCATGCGATTAGACAACAGACAGAACACAGAAGCAGATATCAGAATCCGGCAGTCTTTTAGTAAGCCAGAAATTAGATAGATTTGCAAAAATATAAAAAATAACACTCTCCTCATTTTTTAAAGGGGGAGACATAGGTATATTTCATAAAGATACGCTATCCAATTTAACATATAATCGGTTTTTTATTATTTCTAATGAATTAATATGTAAACATTGATCAGTTTTAATATCGATACAGTAAATATCAATAGCTATAAGCATCATAAACAAAAGCTCTTTGGGGACTTTTGATCATTTAAAAAATTGTAATGGGATCTGAAGACAAAAATGTTTGGGAAGCTGAGTGTTAGAACCATATATTGTGATTCAAAATTTTGAGAAGGAAAGTATGCGACAAGGCATTTCAGGAAATATTGAAAATACCAGTTCTATGGATTACAGTAGTATGTTGCATATTGATGAAATTAGAACAAAGTATTTTTAAGTTTTATGTGCTACAGGACCTAAAATATTGCATAAAAAGGAGAAAAAATGGTCTCTGCTAGTCTTTGCGTGAATTAGCAAAAGCCACCTCTTCCTCCAGCCATTTTACTGCCATCTACTGCAAAAAAAAAAAAAAAAATTGTAACATATACAAATGTATTAGGACTCTGGTGTGCAAGATGCCCCTTATAGTTATGTAGTACACAGCTGATTGTGGCAGCCTTGAATGTCAGCTGGAAGGATTCTGTGGCAGCAGTTCTCAACTGCTCTGATACCAAAAAGTTTGAGAACCAATGACATGAGCAAAGGTGTAGAGGTGGGATAGAGCACAATGGGTTCAGAGAGCAAGAATATAATAATGATAGGAGCAGAAGAGAAATTTTGTGTTAGGAATAAAAAGTAAAATTTTAGGCAGAGTAAGGTCAGACCATTGGAAAACCTTGACTTTTGAGGTAGTATACAGTAGATAGTCATTGAAAGTTCTTAAGTGGAATGCTAGCTGAAAATAGAGTTTGGGAAGCTCAGAGAAGCTGGTTGGCAGGATGCATGGATGGATATGGATGGATGGATGGATGGCCAGCCAGCTGAGAGCAGGGTGGTCCTGAGAACAGGAGATCAGGAAAGCTAACATCAAGTATCTTGATATAGTCTCTCTTTTGCTGTAGACTATTGGAAAGGCGTGGGGGGAATAGGACTGTCCTATTAGATAATAATCATTGAATCTAGGTTTTAGACTGGAAAAATGAATTTCTTAGTGACTGCCTTGAGTCTTCAGTTTTCTAAGAGGAATGCGAGATTTCTGCTCTATTCCTGAGAAAGGTATGGGGTAACATTTGGTTTGCAGATAGCTGGCAAAGTCAACAGGCTGTTAGGAACAATCTTAAATTAAAGAAAAATTTTACTGTGCTGCCCTCTTCTGGATATTGCATAATTGTCTAAATAATTCTTCCACGGTGTTCAATTAGTGTGGGCTGAATTGTCACTGAAAGATAGGAAGTCGGCTACAAAAAAAGAAAAAGAAAAAAATGAAATCAAGGTAAAATACAAAAAGAAATTAAACCATAAAATATACAAACTTAGAAATATTTTTCCAACTTTTTATTTTAAAAATTTCTAACCTACACCAATTACTAACATTTTACAATGACTCCCCCCTTTTTCTCTCACATACATATATGCATGTGTATGTGAAATTTTTTTGTTTCAATGTAAATTTTACATTAGCTTCCCAATGACATTTTCCTACATAATCCCAATACCATGATCATTCCTTTTAAAATAAACATTGATTCAATATCATGACTATACAGCCCATATTTAAATTTCTCTAACTGTACCAAAAAAATTGTTTTTATAGCTGTTTGTTATTTAGTAATTTGTTTTAAAAATATGGATCAAAGTTCACAGACTACATTTAGTCTATTTTAATCTAGTCTAATCTACCTGCTGCTTTTGTTTTTTCATGACATAAAACTTTCATGAAGAGATCACTTTTGTTGTTTTGTGTAATGTTCTATGTTCAATATTTTTTCGATTGCTTCCTCATAATTCAACTCAACTTACACAGTTTTGGTGCACATACACAGACACATACACACACATAATGTGTACTTCTTACTACATCAGGAGTCACATAATTTCAGGCTGTCCCACTATTGCTAATGCTAAATGGGGCCACTTTTAAAAAGTGGCAGCTAACAGACCTCCATTGGAAGATACCAGTTTCCCTTTGCACTTAATAGTAATCTGTGGAGTGAGACTCTATGGCTATATGAATATCCTGTCTTCCAACAACATATTACTATATGATTTCAGCATCAATGAGGATGCTTGCCTGAGTCAATTGTTACACTGAGGTTCGCAAAATGATGCCTTTCTAATTCCATCACCCCGTGTATATTTATTCAGTAGTTTCTTAGCTGGTATTCTTCTGTAAAGAACAGCTTTCCTTTTCCCACTCCTGCCCTCTAGTAATCACGGTGGACTCATGGATCTTTTTAGATCAGTGTGTTAGCATGATTATTTCATTTGATGTTCAAAGTGCCCCAAATTTGGTGTGTTGGAATGCTACATATGCATATTTTGTTATATGGTAATTGGGCTTTAGTGGTAAGCATTTCACATCAGTGCTTCTAATTAGACAATAGTTTTCTCTTCAGAGGTTAGCTCTCTAGCGTGTACAACCAGCATCTCCAATTTTGTTCATCTCGTATCTTAGAAGACAGAAGTCTTAGATCCAATTTCCCGAAGCTGAAATTTCCCTCCAATTTTCTACTTTCCTTCTTTTGTTTTATAAGCCTAGACCTAGGTCAGAGGTCAAAAAGTGGCCAGCCCAAAAATGAGTTTTGTCTAGCTTACAGTTCTTAATAAAAAATTTAAATTAGTGTCCAGTGTTTAAACATCAGGAAATTGCACCTAAAATCCAAATTTCCAGCTTCTCTTGGAAATTTAGAGGCTTTGGCGATACTGGGCTTTCATTCTGATATGGTAACCATGGCCCCCCCTTGGATATGAACTTGACATGAACTGTCAGGTCTGCCCAAAGTCTTGCTAGGGACACTTCTAGTCCCACATGTGTTTCAGTCTGGGATCTTTGGGTCATTCATTCTCACACACACACACACACATATTGTGCATCCACTTTGTGCCAGGTACTGTTCCAGGCCATTTACAAGGTTCTCTTACTTATAACAACACTGTTGCTTTCTTTTTAAAGATGCAAAAATGGAGGTTCAGAAAGTCAAAACAGGGGTTACATGGCCAGTAACTGGCAGAACCACACTTAACCCAGGTTGTATCTCAGGTTCTGTAGTCACTGGGTCTATCATCATCACTTACTTTAAAAGGCTCATCTTTTCCTCCCTTATGCCAACTCAACCTGAGATTTATGCTTACAGCATAACTTAAAATTGACAAACTTAAAAATGTCATCACATACAAACATGGCCATTTGTATAAGTTTCCATTAGTCATGGTTTTCTCCAATGACTGTATTTAATACATTTTGTTTTGTAACAAATGAATTACATCAGTTCCTAAATACGATAAATGGCATTTCCATAAGAGCACAATACCTCAACACTTTTTCTGGATTCTACCCAACCTGCAGATTGGGTAGAATAATAAAATTATTGGTATCATTTAAATAGAAATCAAGGAGCAATAGAAATGATTCTTAATTTGAAGCAAAAAGCTTTTCTCATAGTTAATATTTTTCTGAAGTGACAGAAGTGTACCCTTTCACAAAACTATCCAAAACTTATTTAAAAGATGCACATTTTACATCAAATTATACAGACACTTGAAAACAAACTGAGAGCTAGAAAATGGCTTCTGAACCCAGTGACATTAACTATCTTGCAGGGTTGGATCAAGCTTCTCAGTAAGTTTGAGCATGTGAGAAGTGATTACAGAGCAGAAATATGAAGGATAAAAACTGGGAAACAGCAACACATAACCGCAAGGCACAACTGGAGATTAAACCTGTGGGCTAGACCAAGTGTGTTCCTTGGTGCAGTTTGAATTGCAGAATGATTGAAATTGCCCCATTTCCCTCATTTGTAAAATGGAGTATAATCACTGTGCTCCAAAGCATGCCTGACAAATATTAATAGTAGCTGGTGAATAAATCTTTCTCTTCCCAACAGTGCAACCTTAGAAGACTGTTTTTATGTTTTCTTATAGCACATGATATAAAGAGAGCTATGTAAACAGAAATTAAGTTTAGTCTATGGCATGTGGGAAGAGTAGCAGTATTTATATGAAAATATATAACATGTCATATGATATACATGATGGATTGTTAATATGAATCAAGAAAGCTAAAAAGATTTTTAAAAATTAATTTTTTTAAAAAACTTCCCTTTTTGTCAAAAAGTCCTTAAATATTGATAGTGGGGGAGGTTGTCAGTATGTGAGGGCAGGGGATATACAGAAAGTCTCTGTGCCTTGCACTTAATCTTGCTTTGAACCTAACTGCTCTAAAAAATAAAGCTTTTTTAGCACTTTATATGTACTTATTCAATGAATGAATAATGAACCTCATTTAAGGATTTACTATTTGGAAACCAATTTATGAGAATACTTTATAATTTTATTTATTTATCCACCAATGTACCTGTTTTCTCTAAATGGTGACTTATTTAAACAGGCATCAAAAAAGATGCTTAGTACTATACAAGATAAATTCAGCAATTAATGCATATGTTTAAGCATAAGCAAAGCATTGCCTTGTTTATATTTTTCAATTTATTTTAAATTTCAGATTATGGAGGTACAAACATTTTGGTTACATATATTGCCTTTGCATCGCTCAAGCCAGAAAAAAGTCTATTTTTTAAAAAGCTCTTAGGCTGTAGTGAGGGCAGTCTGGCAGGGGTTGGCGCCCACAAAAGAAAGGCAGCTGAATTGGGTGGGGATCCAGGGATTGGTTACATGGGGGAGGGAAGTGAGGAAGAATCAA